>JAJMIG010000118.1:0-28985 GCA_030583365.1 Sugiyamaella japonica
TATCCGGGACAACACCGTCCTCAACCAAGTGCACCTCCACATCGTTGGAGGGACTGTCACGCCTGAAGTGACCTGTCTTTCCGCACTTGTAACACCTGAACTCCTTCTTCTCTTTGCCACTTTAACTCTTCCAGCAAAGACCTTCCCGGACACTGCCAGCTCTCCCTACAAGATCAATCTTCTGTGCCTTTCCCATGACCATGTCTGCACTTCCATCATGGAAATCCCCCAGAATTTTCCAATCGAATCTTAGGTTCACCAACCTACTTAGTGTCGCTACCATGTTGTAAAATGGAAGATTCAGCCTTATCTCCCATCCTGCAGTGTCCGTATAAAGAAGAAGTTTGGATAGAAAATACTGTTATATTCGGTTATAATTCTCTACATCTTTCAAAACACCAGAACGCCAAAAGCCTGACCTTATATAATATTCCAAACGCCCGAATGCTTCCTTCTCTTATCGGTGTCGTATCGTCTTTTCCCCTCATTGAAACCTTAATCAGTGCCGTATGTTCAGGGCAAGGAACATATTTCAACAGGGAGACGGTGCCCTTGCCCTTATCTTTTGAGCCCTTGCCTTGATAAAGAATTGGATCAGATGGAGACTGAAAAATTTCGTGAGTCCCCTGAGTACGTGAAAGATTAGAGTGATATTGGATCAGGCGGGGCCGTAAGATGTCGGTGAATCGTGTGCTTGCTGAGCTGTTGATTTTGGAGAAGGTGGAGGTGGTGGTGGAGAGTGAGGAGCGGGTTTCAAGGCTGGCGTCGAAGATTGTTAAGGGAGACGCTGCTGGTGTGTTGGAGGAGGTGGTGGGTGGTGATGGTGGTGGTTTCGCGGGCGGTGTTGAGACTGGTGATGATTATATTAGAGAATGTACGAAGCTGGTGGGGAGGGTGGGTGATTGTTCGGAGAGTCTGTTGGTAGGTGTGGCGGCTCTGCAGGTGTATATTCAGTCGAATATTACAGGGCCAGTGGTTTTGGTGGATAATGTCAGATGCACTCTTCCTCGAGAGATGGCGGGCGATGATGACAAGATTCAAGCGTTTCTGAAAACATGTGTGACATGTCTGGCGTCGGATGGAGAACCAGCGTTTAGTCTGATGACGTTTCCTCAGTTGTTGTTGCTGGCATTGACGGTGCTTTCTGAATTAGCCTCGTCGTCTCCATACGCTTCTTGGTGGTACTCTCGTGCCCTACTAATTCATCAATCGGTAGTGAACAATCCTACTGCTACACTACATGACAAGGTCACGAGTTCGCTTAACTCGAATACTCTTCGAAGAATATTAGAGCTTCTCAGGACTGAGCCAATAGACGAAGATAGGTCGAATCATTTAGTCAAGAGCTTGCAAGTTCGCTTCTACGCCGAGCTGGCACGTGCACAGATTGTCTATGGCCATGACTCGCTAGCAAACGAGTATATTGAAAAGGCAAAGACAGCATCCAAACTACAATATGTGCTGACGGGTACTCGGGCCAAACGTACGAAATTCCAGCGGCACGAGACTTCTCAACTGGTATTTCTAGCCAAAAGTAGTGATGAGGTTGGCGATGTTTACACTAGTTCTAATGACAGTCCAGATCGAGCACTGGAATTAAACTCGGATTTACTGCTTGAACAACCACTTTATAACCAACTGGATGCAGACACAGTGGCCAAACTTCCAGAGCAACTTCAGTGTCTGGATCCCAACAATCAGCCGGCCCTGTCAGACATAGACACGGCCATCATACTGCTTCATGTGGAGTCTGTGCTTCGTAGCACGCCTCATAAAGATATTCTTATCCAGGAAGAACTACAGGCCACAGTGAGCAGAATAATCAACTCGCCTCCATCGTCGGTCAACTGGACTCTGTTCAGCAGTGCGTTGTGGAAACGAAGTGTTCTCGAGGCCGATTCGGTCAAGACTGTGGAAAGAGGAACCTTACAAATGCAGAGTCTAGTCGAAGAGCTGGGTCAGAGTAATACCACGTATCTGCCAAAGGGCAGCGGTGCCGAAGCTGCTGCTGACCTGACGCCAGAAGCGATAAGTCGCCGGCTCGCGTACACTCATCAGCTTGTGCCGCTGCCTAAATGGACAATGGATACTGCACTGGCCGAGAAATTCATGTCTCTCGGAGTCCTCAAGTCTGCTATTGAAGTCTATGAACGACTCCAGCTATGGGGAGAGGTGGCTCTTTGTTACACAGCAGTAGGACAGGAAGTTGACGGTATAAAGGTACTGAAGGAGCACCTGGAACGGAATCCGGATGACTATCGGGGAGTGTCGATTCTCGGAGACATTACTTTAGACCCTAGCATGTGGGAAAAGGCCTGGCAAATGGGTAAATATCCCGCTGCGAAACGATCTCTTGGTCGTTTCTATTATAACCCACCACCATCCTCTGGGCAAAAGCGAAATCTGGATCTGGCCATTCGCCATCTCAACGATTCTCTGCAAGTCAATCCACTCAACGTATCAGCGTGGTTCTTGTATGGATGTGCTGGGCTCGAAACCAGTCAGTGGGAGCTGGCAGCCGAGGCATTCACTCGATGTGTCGCTATAGACGAGGACGATCCAAAGAGTTGGAGTAACCTCGCAACCGCTCTACTACGACTGGATAAAAAGCACGAAGCGTTCAATGCCCTCAAACGGGCATGTCGTACTGCTACTGAAAAACAAGACTGGAGAATTTGGAGCAATTATGTCAATGTTGCTGGAGAACTACGGCAGTGGAATGACCTTGTTCAAGGACTAAAACAGCTGATTGCTCTACGTTCAGACAAAGAAGGCGAAAAGTGTCTCGAATTGGATCTGCTAGACAAACTAGTTCTGATTCTTGTAGGCGACGAGCCCATAGTCTTGGGTGAAGAAGATCCATCGCCCGACTCTCAACAGCAGCAGCTCCAGTCGCGTGCAAACTACCATTTCCAAAAAACATGCATCGATCTATTCATCAACATAATTCCCTCTCTGATCACGTCTGATCCCAAACTGTGGAAACTGGTGTCCCGAGTCCATATCTGGCTTCGTCAGCCATGGGCCGCTTTAGACGACTACGAAAAGGGTTTCCGCATCTTCACCCACACTCCGCTCCTCGAATCAGACGAAGCGGTCTGGAACGAAGCCGTCGACTTCTGCGCTGACCTCGTAGATGCTTATTCCAACTTTGGGCCCATGGAAGGAAAGTACGGAGATGGCTCACTGGTGTGCAAGGACTGGAAATTCAAGGCTCGTTCTTGCATTCGCCTTCTTCTCGGCAAAGGCAAGAATTTCTGGCAAGACTCTAAAGGATGGGATCGTTTACAGGACCTCAAACAGGAGCTGTAATACATGTCGTTGTCGTGCCTCTACGTTTGCATGCCTCTACGACTGATATTTATATTATAAATATTTATATAAAGTGGGATTATTTCTTGGCCCCGTTAAGAAAAAGGTCACTATTAGACATTTTGCGTTGACGTGGGTCGCTGCTACTACTGGTACCAGGAACGCTAGCAGTTGTGGTGCCAGTACTGGCTGTAGTGGCTGGAGCCTTCTTAGGCGCCAACTCGTGCTTCTGATAGTTGTCAATATTCCATTTAATCTTCTTCCAAACGTCCTGGACTTTGGCAGGAACTTTGGGATTGGTCAGAGCCTTGTCTGCGTACTGCTCGAGCTCATTGACTGTCTCGGCAGTCGTAGGCGAATACTCGTATCTGATTCTGTAGAAGAATCCATAAGCAAGAAGCGAAATAAACGCTCCTCTTCGGATACAGACGGCATCAAGCAACAGACGCAAGCCAAGCAGAATATTAATCCAAGAAACTAACTTCTCAAGCTTCTTCGCATTGGTATTAAGAACATCATTGATCTTGTCGGCATTGGCGGTGCCGGCGAGTAATTTTGTCGAAACAAAATGGCCAGCCTGAAGAGTCGAGTAGACAAAATACGGAATCAGCTTTAAAAGATGACCCCTGGAAATGAGCCACAGCGCAGCTAAAGATCCATATTGAAAGCTTTCAAGAGGTAACAGCGAGAAAAAAGTAGGAAGCTGACCCTTGAGTTTTTTGTGCAGGCTGATGCCATAGGTGGCCACAATCACAGCAAAGGTGATTCGGTAAATAACTTGGGACCAAGGTCGATAGCCCTGCAAAGTGGCATACGCGAGAATCTCCACCGCTGTTCCCAGCACTGTCAAGGCATGACCAGCAAACCAAGCATATTGTAGAGGAGCAATTGACGAAGACGATGTGGTGCTGGTGCTAGAGGCTGATTCGCCAGTAGCCGTAGCACCAGTAGCAGAAGTTTTGGTAGGTTGTGACGGTTGTGATGGTTGTGACATTTCCAATTCTGGGGGATCCTCCTGGCTGTCCAAACGCTTAACTTGACACGAACAATGAAGAAACGAAGATACACAGTGTGTTTAAATAGACTACTGTGGCAATAAATGAGTGTTTCGAAGTTGCTTTAACTTTTTTCAGTGCCCTTTGAGACAAACAATACTCTTAATTGCTGCTGTTTAACCTTTGGGGTGGGCTCTGTTCACGTGATTTCGGGATATCAGTTGGACTCTTAGCACGGTTACCAAAATATCAATTATAACTTTGACCAGGCAAGTCTGATTGAATAATTGAATGATCAAGTGGATCTCGCGGCAGAGAGCGAGAGCAGCCAGCACTCGATAATTGATCACAGACGCCTCGAATATATGCTGGTCTTCACGTGATGGACATTCCGGGTAATGAGTGATCCACTGTAGATAACCAGGGGAATTGTACGGTAGTTGCGCCAGCAAAGTGGTTGACGAGTGTGTTTGTTTGTTCCTATAGATTGTACGATAATTAGAATCTACTCATTTCGATGTTGG
The DNA here is from genome assembly GCA_030583365.1 of Sugiyamaella japonica. NCBI lineage: Eukaryota > Fungi > Ascomycota > Dipodascomycetes > Dipodascales > Trichomonascaceae > Sugiyamaella > Sugiyamaella japonica. Next base: position 4,832 of record JAJMIG010000118.1, read on the forward strand.
ATAAACGCGAATCGCCACAGGGTTGGTAGGTCTGTTTGGCCTTACCGCTACTCCCCGAAAGTCACGCTGTTTGACAATTCGATTATCGGCTGAGCTCCGATGAGCAGATGGGCAGATTGGCTCTATAAGTAGTAGTAGCCAGCGGGATGCACCACCGGACTGACAAACTGAATAACACCAATTTACCCAGATAATGTGGGTCTTTACCGGTTGGGAATATAGGTGGAGAAAGCTCGGAATGCGTGTTCTTGCAGTTGATCCGACTCCGAACGGGCAGCGTTCTGCACGCTATGGCCTGGACCTAGGAACATCAGGTACGGTCGACCTGGACTGATCTCGATTGACAAGTAGCGCCACATGATCAAGTTGAGCTTATTTTGATAGCCTGCAAAAACACATATCGTGAAAATTTAGGCTCAGCTGCCTTGTTTCCCCGACTTATTAAATGTGCCGAAAGAGTTACAAGTCTGGATGTAAATAAGTGGTGTGGTACTGCCAACGGCAAACTAGCGGAAAATATCATATCACGCACGTCAGATATGAAAACGACCGTTCGGTCTGAGCAAACATAGTACAATTAAACTACTATAGAAGTGTGTGCTGCTAGAAACACGCGAGACGAGACACACGGATGACGTGCGGAGTGGGGCCCGCGGGGTGTTGTCAACGGCCGGATCAACTTTTTTTTAAGTTTTGGCGGGGTGCATGGAGCGGCAAAATAACCCCACATTGGCAGCTGTGCAAGACGGGGAGTATCGGTTAGCAGAACGGGAGACTCTTATATCGAGTTTTCAAGTTGGCAATAGTATAGATGTGTGTGTGTTTTCAGTGGAGTTTGTAGTTTTAGACTTATTTTCTAAACTCACTACTACCATCTAACTATATTTGCTGTCTTTTAAAGCTATTTTCTGGGTTGGCGGGGGTGCTAAAGTGCCTCCACGCCATCCACCTATTCTTATATCGGGCATTATGCCCGTGGCTGAATCCGCAAGATATATCAGCCGAAGCGAACTTAAGATTGACCATGCGGGATCACACCCATAGATCCACATGTCTTACAAGGTTCAGAAATATATATAAGGACCGTAACCTCCCTGTTGACTTCCGTAGCTGTACTATTCTTTTTCTTCAATAAAAAAAACAATTCCCACAATGACTAAAAGTGAATTTGTTTCAGACGACTACAAGCCGGGACCTAAGCCGTTCGAAGACGTCGAAGATGTATTATCTAAACTGTCGACTTCGGAAAAATGTCTTCTCCTAGCAGGTAGGGATTTCTGGCACACGCATCCAATCCCGAAACTCGGCATTCCTGCTATTCGTGTATCTGATGGGCCTAATGGTATCAGAGGAACCAAGTTCTACGATTCAGTGCCTGCCGCCTGCTTCCCTTGTGGTACTGCTTTAGGAGCTACCTGGGATATGGCTCTTCTTGAGAGGGCCGGTAAGGTAATGGCCTTAGAAGCAAAGGCCAAGGGAGCTCATGTCATTCTTGGCCCCACCCTCAATATCCAAAGATCGCCTCTTGGAGGTAGAGGCTTTGAATCCTTCTCTGAAGATTCCGTTTTGAGTGGATTGAGTGCCGGTGCCATTTCCAAGGGTATTCAATCTGAAGGAGTCCAAGCTACTCTTAAGCATTTCGTTTGTAATGACCAGGAACATGAAAGAAACTCGGTCAATGCCATTGTTACTGAACGGGCTCTTCGCGAGGTTTACCTGTTACCTTTCCAATTGGCTCTCAAGTACGGTAATGCCGGTGCCATTATGACTGCGTATAACAAAGTCAATGGTACTCATGTCAGTCAGAATAAGAAAATCCTACTTGACATTCTTCGAGATGAATGGAAGTTTGATGGTTTGGTGATGTCGGATTGGTATGGTGTGTATTCTGTTGCCGACAGTGTCAAGAACGGTTTGGATCTTGAAATGCCTGGTCCTGCTGCTTGGAGAGGCCGCTTGTTGGAGGGCTCTTTAGTAGCCAAGGCCATTTCTCACAAAGAGGTCGATGACAGAGTTCGTCAGGTGTTGAAATTTGTGCAAAAGGCTTTTGCTGAGAGTGGCATTCCTGAAGATGCCCCCGAGGTCACTAGAAAGAGTTCCGAGACTTCTGCTTTACTAAGAGAAATCGCTGCTGATTCTATTGTGGTTCTTAAAAATGAAGGTATTCTTCCCTTATCAAAGGAAAAAAAGACTGCTGTCATTGGTCCTAATGGCAAGATTACCACTTACTGCGGTGGTGGCTCTGCTTCTTTGCGTCCTTACTACACTGTTTCTCCTTATGACGGTATTGCTAGCAAGACCAAAGAGGTACCTCCTTTCACTCTTGGTGTTAATACATTCAAGGAACTCCCCCTTATCGGAAAGGATCTTATTGATCCAAGAGGTAAGCCAGGTTTTGAAATCAAGGCCTATGATCAACCTCGCACTGAGAAGAACAGAAAATTACTTGACACCAGATACACCGAGGACAGTTTGATCTTTATGCCTGATTATAATCCTACCGAAGACTTTAAGGAGTTTTATTTCGATATCGAAGGATACCTCACTCCCGAGTCTGACGGTCCTTATACCTTTGGTGTCACCGTTAGCGGAACTGGTAAACTTTACCTCGATGACGAAATGATTGTTGACAACGAAACCAAGCAAACCAAGGGTACTTCTTTCTTCAATTGTGGCAGTATTGAAGAGAAGAAAACGGTTGATTTGAAAAAGGGCCAGAAATATAAGCTCAACTTTTACTATGGAAGTGCCGCTACTTCCAAGCTGGAACAGGATGCTGGTGTCAGTTTTGGAGGTGGTATTAGACTTGGTTACATTAAAAAGACCAGTGTTGAAGAAGAAATCGAAAAGGCTGTTGAAATTGCAAAGTCTGTTGATCAGGTCGTCCTCACTTTGGGTCTCAATGCTGATTGGGAATCCGAGGGTCACGATCGTCAGTCAATGGATTATCCTCCCAATGTCGATACTCTTGTAAAGGCCATTAAAAAGGTTAATCCTAACATTGTCGTGGTCAACCAGTCTGGTACTCCTGTGACTCTCAACTTCCATCAAGAAGTCCCTGCCATTGTTCAGGCTTGGTATGGAGGTAATGAATCTGGTAATGCTATTGCCGATGTTTTATTTGGTGATGTTAACCCAAGTGGCAAACTTTCACTAAGTTACCCACAGAGACTTGAAGATAACCCGGCTTATCTTAGCTTCAAGGCTGAAAATGGTAGAACTTTGTATAGCGAAGATGTCTACGTTGGTTACAAATATTATGAAAGCACCAAGAGACAGACACTTTATCCTTTTGGTCACGGTCTTTCCTACTCTACCTTTGAATACAGCAATCTGTCTACCAAGGTCGTGGGTGACAACGTGGTAATCTCCCTTGATGTGTCAAACACCGGAAAGGTAGATGGCAAAGACGTTGTCCAAGCCTACGTATCTCAGGCAAACCCATCTGTCGGTCGCCCAGTTAAGGAGCTTAAAGGATTTACTAAGCTTTTCGTCAAGGCCGGCAAGACTGAAAAGGCCGAAATCACTATCCCACTCAAGTATGCCACTTCTTATTGGAACGAAATCAGAGACGAATGGATTTCTCAAGCCGACACTTATACTGTTCACGTAGGTCAAAGCAGTCAAAGCATTCTCTTGACTTCTGAATTCAAGACCGAAAAGACGTTTTACTGGAAAGGACTTTAAAATAAGTTACACTATTTGTACAATCATATATATATATATATATATGTCACTAAATTATATTCTTCTGTTGATCTTTACTTTTACAAACATCATCTAGAATCTTCGTCAACAGTAAAGCAGGCTGTTTTAGGTCAGGCGACTCATCCTCCCAGTACTTTAGTGAAGTAATGAAAAACCCGACAATCTCTCGCAATTCTTCAACCGAACGTTCAATAATGCCCCCTTTGGCAGCCGCCAATAGAATCAACGCAAACGTATAATTGCCTCTGCAGTGATACCAAGTTCCATGGTGTCTGTGAGCGTTTGGCACTTTGACGCATTTTAGATCGCAGTAATAAAAGTATTTGTCAACGTAACGTTTCACCTCGGGATGACTGGTTGGACAGTGAATCGCATAGTATACTATTGGTCGATAAAGATATTCGTACATTTCCAAAAACCTTGATGACAGAAATACTAGAATCTCGCTCCTGGGCTCTTCCTCGAAGTTGAATTTGATTTTCGGTGCCAAGTTCGCGTAGCATTCAGCAATCTGCATTTCCCACCGTTCGACTATTTTCAGCAGCACTTCCAACGGAGTCTTGAGCCATTCCGAAAAGTCACATTTATATAACGAGTTGATCAGTTCGTTACTGACTCTTCGAAGCATAATCTCAGTCAGATAATGATACCAGCTCTGTTCTTGAACATCTTTGAAGATTACGTCGTCTTCATTAGGAAATGCGCCATCGGTAGAGGAAAAGTCTTCAGGTGGTGCAGGAAATGGGACGGGGTATGTAACGTTTGCAATGCCAGATAGAGGACGAGGCAATTCAACAATGAGCTCGATCTCGGATTTCAAACATGTCCAGAAAAGCCTCTGTTCTAAAGATTGCCTTGCTTTATCTTGAGCGGGGTCGTTCTCTTCTCGCGGATCATACTCATCAATAACAGGACTGCCCGCAGTTCCCATACTACTAACACTGCCAGGAGGCCCGATACTTCCATTACTATCACTTCTGGGCCTACTACGGGCAATGCTATTCACGGTATTCAAGTTTGCCGGTGAGTTGACTAATAAATAAGTCTTACAAATAAGACATGCCTCATGAAAATCTTCCCAAGCAAGATCAGGTTCAAGATTATACATGTGGAATTGGCCCGACAGAAAGAAACACTGCGCCAAGTCAAGGGAGAATCGATTTATGAGGCCTATCCTTTTCCTAGCTTCTATGAAATATCTCTTTGCAATGTTTTTTCGAGATGCGCCAACAGTAAGTGAGGTTGAGTGCACACCAAAATCTTTCATATCAATAGGCTTGGCCAGGGTGCCTAACGCACATAGTAATAATACAATACAAGTATGAGTATCCCACCTAGGACCGTTACGGGCGATTTCCAAAGCATATTGCTGGACCGCTGCCACATCGCAAACGGTATTTTTGGTATGAACGTTGACAAGAAAGCACCTGACCAGGGCTGGAGCTTCTTTGTAGTTGAGGTCGTAAGTTTCATTCATGGCATCTGCATCATACGATTCTGGTCTCCTATAGCAATAAGGCATCAGGCCATGGGTATATGGAAGGTCTTTGAATATTGGCCATTGGAGAATTTTCTCGGCCGTCATGCTCCCATTAGGAATATTGAGAGAACAGGAATCCGCTTCTAGGTAAGTATCGTCCACCGAGCCTGAAGAGGCAATGCCGCTAGTAGAAAACGATGTACTATTACCTGATACGCCATTGCCATTGGCAGTTGAGGAAGAAGGAGTCAATGCTGAAAAGGGAGATATATAATTGTCGATTATGATGGGTGCAAGGTTGGCAGAGGAAGAAGACGAGTTGCTCGTATTTGCACCGCCCGCCATTCCAGGACTTCCATGAAGACCACCATCCCGTATTCCCAATCGGGCTGAAATGGCATTCAACTGATTAATAGCCATGCCTACTCTACTTAGAATAGCCAGACTGGCAGGGTCGAATTTGGATTGGTCAACAGACATGTCATCATAGACACAAAATCGGCCCACTTTGGCGCAAAAGCCACAAGTAGGGCGTTCATTATCGCATTTAGTTTTCCGTAATCTACAGATTTGACAGGCCGTCACGGCTCGCTTTCTTGGATAAGCTGCTGAAGCTCTCAAAACAATCTGTTTTTTTTTCAGTGGTTCTCCTGTAGCCGATCTCGTGGTGGTGGGGTTGTTTGTTGGAGTAGGAAACCCATTTAAAGACGATGAGATTGACGAAGGGTTTGACGACGGGTTAAAACTGGAATTGGAAGGCGATGTCGATATACCATTCAGGTACTCGCCTCCCTGATGGAAATCGGTCTCCGACTTCACGTCATCTTCGGGAGTTGAAGACATTATTATTATTATAACAGCAGGCACGAGGCTTGGAAAAGGTGGTGATGATCTTCCCGAACCAATATGCAACTCAATAAGCGACAAAAACTTAAACAGTATAAATAAAGGTCCAACTTATCACCATCAGTTCTCGTGGTTATGAACTCTTCGTGTTCCCTTGGTCGTGGTTCGATGGCTTTTGAAATCAGAAATATTCGATAGTTAAAGTGGGGTACAAGAAATACTGATGGGTATTTCCGTACTTGGTTAGAATTCGCTCAACGAAAAAAATCCGATTAAACGAGGAGCGGAACAAAGTCAGTGTGGCCTAAACAAGACGGACAATTAGTCAATCGTCTCTTTAGCTGTTTTTTACAGGAATATCTCCTGTCAGAAGAGACAAACATACAAACAAGACACTACTAGGGCCATTTTCTCTATTTTGCCGTACGAGTCACGAGCTCAAAAAAAGCATAGCTACAAATAAGGCCACTCACAGTCGAGGTCTTGGACAGCCAGAACTCGGGAGAGAGTCGTTCTACCTGTCTGTTCCCAGACTAATTCTTTTCTTTCCCCGTCAACGGGCTGCGGGCCCCGCTCCCCTCTCTTTGACTCATTCTCCCATTCGATTTAAGGTTGCATCTCTTGACTAGTTACTCCGCACCCCCGCACTGGGGGGACCGGATAAATTCTGCCAATGAACTCAGTCGGATCACGTGCACGCGAGGAGTGCGAGTGATTTCGTGAACGGGCCTGAATAGAAGAACTGTACCGTTTAGAAGTAACGGTTAGAATTGTAATATTGGCGTATCTATATATGTAAATACAGCTTGCTTGAATTGCTCCTGGTCCAGTTTATCGCTTCCACTATAGTGACTAGATAGACATTATGTAAGGTCGAATCGATGCTCACTCTGGAGAATCAACCGCTCAGAACCCACACAACCGCACAATCGCACAGTCGCACAACAGCACAACAGCACAATCTGGACACCCAATAAAAACTACTGTTGGTAGCTTTGATACAATTTTACTCCACGTAGGCCAGTAGACGTAGCAGAGCAAACAGTTGCAGTATCCGACACAGCCGCACTTAAATTTTCAATTTCAGCATATACTTGGTGAACTTGGTGAACTTCAAACTCGATATTGCAGCACACATCAATCATGGCTAATCTGCTATCAGCCTCCAAGGCTAGGTTGGCCGACGTGCTACGGCTGCAAGCGTCAATCTTCCGACAAACATATAATCCAGACAACGTGCGGAGTGGAGCCAAGGTTCTTCGTAGGAAACTGAGAGGCGATTTGATCAAAGAGTACTACTATCCATCCAAGTTGGTACCGAAAGTGTCTACCTTGAACAAAATGTTCCCAGACTTGCATTGTGTTGATCTCAAGGAGTACGAGAGATTACAGAAAAACGCTGCGTATGTATTATGAGCAGCTTTGCTAGTAACCAGTACTAACTATATGTAGCCTACGAAGAAAGGGTAAAGGCCCACCAAAGAAGCTCAAGGGTAAGTATGGCATCACGGTATCGTGAGACTGGATACTAACTGAAAACAGAAAAACGCGATCACACGAAAGGAAGAAAAAAGTAGTTGTGGTGGACACATGTCATCATTTTTGTACATATTCAGCTTACCCTCATGATATTCAATTTTATCAATCAAACAATATAGCAGGTCGTTGTCAGCGTTCCGAGGCAGAGCCTGGTCGCAATGGAACATGTCTGTTTTTGGCTATATGCAAAATAACCTCATTGTTAATATATATATCTGTGGCTACTCTTCATCTATGGCCCTCGTTGTATCTGAAGGATTTCCTCGCCGAGGACTGACAGACTTGGCCGTAATATGTGCTAGGGAAAAGGACGTTGTCGACGACTCAGATGTAGGTGGGTATCGATCTCTGCCGCGAGTGGACCCTCGCGGCATGTCTACTAAAATACTTCGCGACAGACTACTAGAAGAGGCTTGGTTACTACCTCGACCGTCCATTGAATTGGTCTCAATGATCTTAATGGCCGGTACACTGAGACTCTGTTCAGGCGAAGCTGGCACAGCAAACGGATTTCCATATCTTTCTCTCTGTTGTCGTATTCTGACCTTAAATACAAGTCGATCGCCGCTACAAACGATTAGTATTCATGACCAGCTCGTATGGGCACGGGCACACTTACATCATCTGTAATAGACCTTCTTTTCTGCTATTGATTCGATCCATATCCACCCGTGTTAAAAGTATCCGGCGCTTCAAGTAATCATCCAATCTAATCACGTTAGTATGTTTACAAATCATTCACTGCAATCCAACTTACTTCAAGCATCGCCTATGATCCATAGTCTTATATAGAGGAAACTGAAGGAGAAGAGAATTGAATGAGATGCCCCTGTCTGGATCGGCTCCATCAAATGCTTCAGCACAAAACAGTTCATAAAGTTCTCGCTTCTTGCGATATTCTTCAAAAGGTATCGACCTCAACACACTGTTGAGAGCTTTGCAGTCCACATCGTAGATATTCTCAGGATTGCGAGCTCGCGAACTGGCAAGAATACTAGGTACTGTAGACTTGCCGTCATAAATCTTCATACTGAAGTATCCATCACACTGGCGAAGAAACTTGTGTAATTCCGTCGACCGAATGTACCCAGTTCCCTCTGGATCAAACTTCTCCCACGTACTCTTGAATTTCTTGATGTCGCTCTTTGAAATATGAGATGAGCCATGGTGGAACACATAACTAAAGTTCTCGAAAATGAGTGATACAAACATATTCACGAAAATGTACATAGATAGAATGTTCCATGTAATGAATAAAAAGTATGCAAATGGATGACTGCCACAGTCGGACTTGGAAAACATGTCCCCATTGACACAGTATGGCGAAGAAACCAGGTAATCACTCAAGATTTGATTCCAACCTTCACCACAGCTCATTCTGAATAGTAAAATAAGCGCTTTTGGTACGGTTCGAAAATTGATATTGCCGCTTCCATTCGGCCCGATTCGAGTCAACCCAAATACTTGATTGAACGCAATGGCATATGCAAGGAACAGTATAAACCAGGTGATGAGAAGATTGATAATCTCCTTCAAACTGGCAGAGGCCGTCTTGAAAAGCTGATCCAGCCTTGACGACTTTGGAATCCACAGCAGCATCATGCCAACCACTCCGAGTTTCTGGAAATTAAAGAATGTTGACGAACTACTTTCCGTCGAGCCAATGACTGTAAAAGTAAACGCGATAATAGTGACAACCACCCCATACATGTTCCAACGCCGACGGGCAAACTTTTTCCAACCAATTCCGAAAAACTTTGCCATGAAAAACAATAAATAGGCAATGGTTATTGTGAGCATCAAGATTTTTGTCACCATTGTCTGAGTGTGATGTGTTGGGTAGAATTCAACTACCAAGGCTATCACCAAGAAAGATAGCAAAAACGTTTCAATATGATGAAACCAAGACCCTTTCTTGAGAATGGCTTGCTGCAATTTGTATCTGAGCGATCCTGGAGTGGTTGCAACTGCCTTAAACGAGGGCCGTACCACTGTTAAAAGCTTCTGGATTTCATACCAAGTCAGCTGCTCATCTTTCAGATACGCAGTGCCTCGATTGGCAGAATAATTCTTGATGATGACCGAAATGAACAAAGTGATAATGAAAATAGTTCCCAGGATATTATACAAGACTGGGAATATTCCATTATATCTTGATGCAAAGCTTATTGGGTTGGTATCGGATCCGGTTATACTCATGACCGAATTCAACACGTCAACCCATCCTTCTAATGAAATCACCCCAAACTGAATGAGAAACGCGTGGCCAAAATTATCATAGTCGTAATATGTCTTTGTAACGGCTCGAGGGGTATATATTTCCCAGTTAAAAGGAGTGCTCAAATATTCATCCACACAGTCTGAAAACTTGACAACACCTCCATCAGTACAAAATGACAGCCTTCCATGGAAAATATTCAGACCCCATATGGAAAACGGAATCAACAAGCATAAAGAAATCAGAGCAGCACCAAAAATCTTGCCGAATCCAACAATAATCACACTGTGAAAGGTATCCTGGGCCTTTGGATTTATGGTCATCAGCCGTAGTGCACGGAAAGCTTCAAAAGCTCTTACATATCTTGAAACATATCCTTCAAAGAATGCTTCGCTAATTAATGTAATCCACATTGTAACAAGAACAAGCAGGTCGATGTTGTTCCAACTGGACTTTGTATACGCATTAGGAGTGAACCGGAACCCATCAGCAATGACCTTGATAGTGGCCTCCACTGTAAACACTGCTACAAACACTGCATCGGTATAAGTGACCCAGTTATGAGCGGAAAACCCATGCATGAGGGTATAGTTTTTGAAGTAGATTGGAGTGTTGATGCAAGATAATACCACCATTACTATTGTTGTCAGCAACATAATGATCCAAAACGTCACGCCCACTATCGGTTTCGGATATATACCATTTGATCGCATACCTAGACTGGGACCAACAATCTGCTGACAGAATCGACGCACTCTGCTTTTGGGTGTGAAAAGATAAAGAGCATTATCATAGTTTGGATTCTCTTGCAAATAAATGCGATGCAGTTCGTCTCGGGTGCTTTTAGATCGGATATACTCGTGAGCAATGTCAGCTGGATTTTTGGAGTTTTGTATAATACTTGACCGACTAGTAAACGGATTGCTATCCTCGGGTTCTTTGTTTTTGGTGGCTTTTGACAGAAGGCGACGACCAAAGTTTATAATTCCTCGAAAGTTAATGTCATTAACATCGTGACTGACATCATTATCTTCCTGTTCGTCCAAGAAGCCTTCAACAACCTTGCCATCTAGAAGCATTTCAAACACTGCATCTGCTGAATCTATCTGGTTTGTTTGCGGTGATTTGTCGTTAGAAAAAATTCGCTTGCCCTTTTTAATCAATCCTCGGATAGCCTTGGCTCCACTGCTGCTAGTATTTCCAAAGTCGTCCAACCTCTTGGCATACGCCTCTACAAAGTCCTTGATTTGGCCGCGTCGTTTCATTTCTGGACTTATTTCCAGATTCTCAGTGATGACAGCAACGAACATATTCAAAACAATAAAATTGGAAAATATGAACCACATAATAAGAAACGCGGCATAGCAAGCAGCTGCAAACACCGAATTAGCAGACTCGGTGGCAGCGTAAAGCATCGTGGTCCAGTTTTCGGTGGAGCTAATCACGTACATTCCGATAAACGAGTTAGCCAGGTCATAAAACGACACATCTTCAATGTCACCGTCATCCTCATAAGGAATAACACCTCTTAACAGCTGCGTTGCCATTAATGAGCACAAAAATGTCGTCATGAAGTAAAATAGTGTTAGATTAAAAATCGTACGGTAGTTACCAAGCACTCTGGCCCATAACACTCGTACAAATCGGATGGAAATAGCAACCCTATAAAACCGACTGATTTGGAACACTGTCAACCAGTAGTATAGAATCTCATGACGATGGATTGGAGGAAGTAGAATAATAATATTGGCTACTCCAAGAATGGTATCAATGATATTGCCCTTGCTCGTGAAGAAATCTCTCCAGAATGGATAATACAGGCCGAACCGAACCACTATTTCCACCGTCAAGGCGCTGGTGGTCCAAATCTGCCATCGATATATAAATTGGGCAAGAGAAGCTGGCGAGTTTGCTTCTAAAGTACACTGCACAATGATATCTGCTAGAATCACTACTACCCAGACCCATCTGAGTTTCCAATATAGCTTACCTAGCTTTGTTCTTCTTAGTACATCCAGATGCTTACGAGCTGAGTGGGGCAATAAGCGATTCTTCAAAGCCCTTGCAGCACCTTTTCCTTGTCTTCGTTCCAACAGGATCTCTTCTCTCGCTAATCTAAAAGACGACGCAATAACAGCAACCAGCAAGTTGATTAGCCATAACGACAAGACCAAAATGCCGGCGATGAAAAACAGTGCTGCAGTCAAAAAATCCGTGTCGGTCGTATAATACATTATATCAGAGAATGTGTTTGAAGACATGATTACAAATACCATTTCCAACGAGTTGAAGATATTGTCAAAGCTTACTGTTCCACCATATGGGTTCTTATCCGAAACGCAGATACTATTCACAGGGCATGTAAACCCACCCTTTCTCCATCCCACAGATCCATCTGCAAATACATAGGGCATTGGTTCTAAGGACGAAGGATCCAAATAACTATCGCAATACTGTTCGGTAGTATAGTTATCCTCCTGGCCGGTTGGATCAACCCAAACGCATGTTCTTCTCAGTGAGCCCTTGAATGCCTGAATTCCTATAATCGAAAAAAGTAACCTGGATTGCTGTTAGCTTAGTCCAGCAGACATATTCCGTATGCCGACTGTCTTGAGTACTTACCAGAAAAAGCCAATAAATACGACTATATTTCCAAGTAACGGGGCGGATTTTTTCATGCCTTGGAGTACGGCCGATGTACCTTGTGTAAGACTGAGTAATCGCAAAATTCTCAGACTACTCAAAGCTCTAAATACAAAAAACTTGTGATTCCGCTCGACCCCTGAGATCTGTAGTATGAAAGACAGCCAGTATGTCGAAACAGAGACAAAGTCGACTCTATTCCAGCTACTTCTGAGAAATGCACGTACGATTAGGATGCTGTTTTGTGGTCCCTCATCACCGTCTTGATACGTTTGCGATCTGACCAAGTTCGAAACACTCTTGATGATGGTCTGCGTCCGTTTAGCAGAATACTTGGGCATTGGAGGCTGGCCACGCATATCCTCTGGAGGCAGTCTGACGCTTTTTCTATTGCCAGACCCGATGAGGTTATTAAACGTACGAGAAAGAAGATTGCGATTCTTGTCAACAGAGTCGAATTGCTCTGAATCGTCCCAAAGTCCCTGGACTATAATTCTGGAAACAATTTCAATGGTATACAGAGTGAAAATGACTAGATACGCTATATCAAGCCAATTGCTACCCCAATGAGGGAACAGGTTTTCTTCGGGCCGCTGTTCAAATATGTTGCCCCATGACTCGTAAGTCAGGAAGCATGTATGCAAAATGATGAGGGCGAATATTGCTGGATCCACCCATGGTTGTTTTAATAAATAGTAGAGCCTGAGCCTGAGCTTTGAGCTCGATCCGAAGATTTTCAGCGACGCGCCTGATAAGTTGACAGAGATGGGGTGTTTTGTGGGTCGAGGGAGTGGCTGTTGGTCGTTGTTCATGATTTCATGTGTATCTGGTGCGCTGATGCTGGGGCTAATAGATGTAGAAGTGAGCTCCTGGTGCTGACGGTGATGTTCATGTTGATGCTCTTCATCGACTGACAAAGAGGAACGGGCGCTGTCGGATAAAAGAGTGGAGCTCGAGTCGACTAGATGGCCAAGACTAGGAGAATAGAAATAATCGCCTTCTGAGTTGTCTGCTTCTGAATCTGGGGCGGCGGTAATGACTCGGGATGAAATACGACGCATCAGACTCGAGATACTAGGAGGTTGCAAGTCTTCATCTTCTTGTTTGATGGAGACACTATTGTTGATACCGTCGTCGGCTTCTTCGGCCACATGACTCCCAGGACTGTGTAGTTTTCTGTCGAAATAATCGTCTCCAAACCCAATAGGTACAGGAGTATGTCTTGTACGAGGCATTGAGCGGTCGGCTGTGGGTACACTGAGGAAATGAGAGGCGGGTGCAGCTGGTAGAATTCCCGGCAGGCCTTCTTCAGTCCGGCTTATGTCGCTTGTTCGGGACCTGTCGCGATGAAAATGGATATTTGAGCTCGGGTCTCGGTCGCGAGATGCGGACCTACCGCGAGATGAGCGGGAATGTGAGCGGGATCTGTGGGATGTAGCATGGCGGGGCGAAGAGCCCATGTTCAAGCTGAGATCGTTAGCATTATTATCGTCCTCGTCGTCCTCATCGTCAGACACTCCTAGCCATGAGCCGACACCGTTGCTTCCTATGGCATCATGTAAATTGGCACGAATGATTTCCAGGTCATCTCTAGCGACCGAGTTGGATCTCGAGGAAGACAGCACATTTCGTGGGAGATTTTCTCGAGGTCTTCTCTCTGGGGATGTTCCAAATATGCTACTGCGACTTGTGTCTCGACTTGTGTCTCGAGAATGAGACGACAACGAATGCCCGTCTGGTCTTAAAAAGGTGGGGCTCGGTACTGGCCGGCTGGGGTTGTCGTCGTCAATGGTATCAGTCTCGTTATTATCTCCATGTATGAATAGATGTCTGGCACCATGGGCTATGGCAGATAACGGCCGTATGCTAGAATGGGAGGTTCTTCTGTCGTTTCTATGAGGGGTTAGTGGAGCGTTACTGTTGGTCGAGTCGCTGGGCTCCAACTCGAAAGCATCCAAGGAGATATCATCGTAATCATTTGAAGGTCTATCCCAGGACATCATTGTAGCGGTGTTGTGTGAGAGGAAGAAGAACGCGCAGTTGACGAAAGGTGTTGTTGGTACGTGCCTCTGCTACGTTGGCTGCTAATTTTACCGTGTTGATAAATGGATATATATGTATACATATATTTAGTAGCACCCGGATGGTAGCATTAGATGGCAAGTAAAAAGATCACGGTCGGTCACGGTCGGTAGCGGTATTTCACTCTCCAGCTTGCGAGCAGATGGCCGAGCAGACGGTCGAGATGAACTAATGAACCGGCTCTTACGTGAAGGATCTCGAGCTAAGACACCACTGCATCATTCATAGCCACTTGCAGAAACCTGCGGTCCATTATCGGATAAACTGTTGACTGTAACGCCGCATGGTGACAGTCGGAAGCAGGCCAGCTCAGGGGTAACAAAGTTGGCTAATGTGACATTTGTTGATGTGACTCAGCAGTGATATGACGGTAGTGGGTTGATAGTTGAGGAGGTCACGTTGAGTGTTCAACTGTTGTGATTCAACATCCACATTGTTCTACTGAACTAGAAAACAGATAATAGATAATAATAGACAAACAAACGAAAAACAAAACGACAATATACGCCGGATATATCAGAAGAGCCGCTATTATTGACTTTATGTCTCGATCGTATATCAATCGTATATCAATCGTATATCAATCGTATATCAATCGTATATCTTGTATCTCCACTCCACTCCACTCCACTCTCATATACTACGCCGCATATCATATTCAGACCGCTTGCATATTTATCCTCTCATTCACGTCCCTTATTATCCATTATCACTACCCACAATGAGCTCAGCAACTCCTACTTTCACTGAAGCATTAGTACGGTCAGTCAAAAAGACTCCGTACACTGCAGAACTGCAGACGAGGATCCAGGCCAATCGCCAGAAGCTCGATGGAGCCCTGTTCTTTGACATCCTAATAAGAGACGTGGGCCAGGTCGAGTCGGCGCTGTACCCGCCCAAGGACTCTGAAACGTTACTGCTGCTAATTCAGAAAATCGAGTCCAAGGCCACCCCGAATAAGGTCCACCAAGCTGCGCTCATTCTCTATTTATTTCTCGATTACCCACTTTCGCTCACCAACAATGAATCACTGGCCAACTACTATGCCGAAGAGGTCGGCATTCCTATTGGCCACCGCGAACTAATAACCGGGTTCTGGTACATGGACCAGCTGGATTATGATGGGGCTCTGGTGCATTTGGGCCATCCCCAGGCGCTGGCCACGTATCCAGACAAAATCATTGCATCTTTGGTCTCGTCGCGAAAGTCCTGTGCACAGGTTCTGGCCTACTTCAATGCCAAAAACCCCAAATTATCAGATCCACTCACTCTGGGTTATTATGTCGACTGCTTGACCGAAGCTTCGGTGTTCTCGGCCCTTAGATTTGTCCGCTCCGTGTCGCCCAGTGTGCAACCAGACCTGTTCCGTCGGATAGTCGAAAACACCCTCTCCAATCCAAATCCACAATCACTCAAAAAGAATGTCTGGCGATTAGCAAACCTGTCACTAACAGACTCTGAAACAGGTCTTCTCAAGGATACTCTGCTTCAACTAAGCCACCAGTCGCCCAACCCAACCGTATCGTCTCTCTCCAAAGACATTCTCATTCTACGAGCCCTTCATAGAGGCGACGTCGACACTGCCAAACACATATCCACCCTCTCGAACCCCTCGACCACGTCGGCCCAGCCTACGCGCGTTCAGTGGACAGACATCACCCGTGGCATCTCGCTGTCAGCAGCTGACTGAGTTGTACGACGGCAACAAGGCTCTGCCTCCGGCGGCTGGGCGCTGCCCAGACCCGTGGCTCCGCTTCGCGGAGAGGGTTATTTACGCTATTATTATAATGTTTAAATGAAAATCGTCTAATGGTGGAACAGGCGGATGTTGTTTTCGACATATACAACCCCGAACGAGTTGGCAGCCTCGAGCACAACCTTGTCTTGAATCGACCCACTGGGGGCAGCAATGTACTTGACTCCGCTCTTGACGGCCCGGTACACGTTGTCAGAAAACGGGAAGAAGGCGTCTGAAGCCAGAGCCACCTCTGACAGCTTGGAAATCCACTCCTTGCGCTCGGCAGCCGTCAGAGGCTCGGGCACAGTGGCAAACTTGGAGTTGTAATCTTCCAGTTCAGGCCCCTCCGTAGGCACATTTCCCGACACGTACAGATCAATGGCATTGGACTTGTCGGGTCTCTTGGTGCCCTTGGCCCATTTGAAGCCAAGAACCTTTGGGTGCTGTCTTAACCACCAGTTATCGGCCTTGTCGCCAGCAAGTCGAGTACAGTGGATCCGCGACTGCTGACCAGCTCCAAGGCCAATTACCATGCCGTTCTTGGCGTAGCACACCGAGTTGGACTGGGTGTATTTCAGAGCTATAGTAGCCACTGTCAAGTCAATGAGAGCCTGTTGAGTGATTTGCTTGTTGTTGGAAACGATTTCCCGGAACGTGGAAGCATTGATAACCGCGTCGTTGCGCTTCTGAGCCAACGAGATGCCATACACTTGACGGGTCTCGATCGAGTCGGGGCTGTAGTTCGGATCGATCTGCAAAACACAGTACTTTCCACCTTTCTTCTTCTTGAGCATCTCCAACGCCTCGGGCTCATATCCAGGAGCAATGACTCCGTCAGACACCTCTTTGGAAATGATCTGGGCCGTCGGCACATCCACCTTGTTGGAAAGAGCAATAAAGTCACCAAATGAAGACATTCGGTCCGCTCCACGGGCCCGCGCATACGCATTGGCCAATGGCGACAAATTCTCGATATCAGATACGAAATACAACTTCTTCTCCAAATCAGACAATGGCAACCCGACTGCAGCACCTGCTGGAGACACATGTTTAAACGAAGCTGCCGCAGGCAGGTTGAGCGACGCAGACAGCTCCTTGACTAGAGGCCATGAGTTCAAGGCATCTAGCAAATTAATATAACCAGGAGATCCCGATAACACCTTGAATGGCAACTCGCCATTAGTCACGTAAGCCTGGGCAGGTTTTTGATGAGGGTTGGCGCCATATCTTAAAGGCAACTGCGAGATATCCTCCGAGTATTGTTTCCGGAAAAAGTCGGCGATAGTGGCATCATACACGGCCGTGTGCTCAAACGCTTTCAGAGCCAGTCGTTGTCTTGTTTCAAGAGAGATGTCGCCAACCGCAGGAGCACCCTTTTCGAGCTCTTGTAAAAACACATGATAATCTGCAGGATCCGACAGAATCGTCACACGGGCATGGTTTTTGGCGGCCGCTCTTAATAGCGTGACTCCGCCAATATCAATCTCTTCAACTGCTTCTTCAATCGTCACATTCACCTTGGAAATCGTCTCTTTAAAAGGATACAAGTTACACACCACATAATCCACCTTCTCAATGCCCTGTGCGGACAAATCTTTCTCGTCGCTCTCGATATTTCGGGCCAAGATACCAGCATGTACTGCTGGGTGTAAAGTCTTTACACGCCCCGACAGCATTTCCGGAGCATGAGTAATGGCCGAAACATCTTCCACAGGGAACCCTGCATCTCGAATCATCCGTGCCGTGCCACCTGAAGCCAGCAATCGGACATTGTTCTTGACAAGGCCTTTAGCCAGATCGAGCAGTCCGGTCTTGTCATATACTGAGATGATTGCAGTTTTAGGAGTAGACATGTTGACTGTAGTTAGTTAGTACTTGTCCACTATGAATATCAGATTGCTAGAAAGCTGACGGACATATTTGACACATGACGGCAACTCGAGCAGACTTTATAGTGACATGACACACGAATGCAGAGCTGTTTCAGAGCAAGAATCATTTTCCAAGCAGTCCACCACGACATTGAACCCACATTGAACCCATCAACCCACACTCGACCCACACTAAACCCACACTCAACCCACACTCAACCCACACTCAACATTAAACTCCATGTGCTGCATTCACACATCTTCACCGTGGTCTCGCCCGTCTCTCCGTCTCTCCGTCTCTCCATCTCTCCATCTCTCCATCTCTCCATCTCTCCATCTCTCCATGTTTCATGTCTCATGTCATGTCTCCAATCACCTCATGCTCATCCCACAAATCAATTGACATCCACCTCCACTTCTACTTACTGAAACACTCTTTTTCACTTCTTCTTCTTCTTCTTCTTCTTCTTCACAAGTCCAATGCCCAAGGTTTCGAAATCAATTCTACCCTCTTAATCGTTGAAAGGAGACAAGGTAAAGATTACGTCCGATTTTGCTGCGAACAGGAAAAAAAAGCCTTTCCTTGCACCTGCACGACCCCCAACCTCACAATGCGCGTCCGCGCACGGTCATGTGATGTGTCTCCCCGACAAGCACCCATTACCCCTAACCCGAGAAATCGAAAAAAAAATTACACCTATAAATATATCTCCAACTTCTCTCTCTCTTCCTTTTCCTCCTTTAACGCAAAAAATCACAGCTGGAATTTTAAAAGCATTCCTAGGAGGCGAACCCGTCAAGGAGTCTGCCCAGGATCTATGTGAATTTTCATGTAAGCCAGACTGGAGATCAGATCTTTGGCCAATCTTGGGTGCAGCGAGTCATCTGACCGAGTGCCAGTAGTAATACTGTCTCGGTCTAAGGGTTGCCCTTCGTGGTCCCGGATGAGATTCGGTGCAATGATTGACTGAACATTAAGTAATATCCGTACATAGGGGGCGGTAGTCCTGAATATAAGCCGAGTAATCACATCTGATGGCGACCTCGTGGGGTCGGCTCGCGCCTACGCCTACGCCTACGCCTACGCTTACGCCTCCGGCGGCTGGGCGCTGCCCAGACCCGTGGCTCCGCTTCGCGGAGAGCTGGGATCGTGGCCTTTGGTGAGACTGATGTTGATGATTCGGGATGGCTTCAGGGAATTCGAGGGGCGAGGCGAGTAAACGGCACTTTTTGCGTATGTGGTCACGTGATGCTGAGAACAGTTCTATTCTCTATTACAGACAGCCATCAGCTGTTCTTGACTGCAAAAGTCGATACTCGTGTATTCAAAGTGAGAGGGAGCCCACTCATATACGTTTCAAGGGCTGTTTTCCAAAGCTCGCCAAAAAACAACCCCTGGTAAAACCCTCCAACTACATTATAACTGCCACTTTTTGATCTCAACCGATCTATGTCACGTGCACTTGATGATGGATGGGTAACTGCTAGCTATTTATGATTCGTATGGACTCAGATAGACTGTGAGTTGAATGGAGGTCCTGGTGTTGGCTTTAGACTCCTGGCTGGAGGTGTAGCAGCGCTACACAGTCCCCAAACCACGTCAATGCCAGCAGTGGCCAACGCATTGGCCGCTGTTAGAACATCCAGCTAGCCTGGCGGCACCTCATATTCGTCATTTGTTCTATTCAACATCAGACTCATTATAAAACACTAGAGAAATACAAAAGAGAAAATGCCGCTGCGAACAATACTTTTAATGCCTCGGCTACACCGTTTAACGGTATCTCCACAGACTGAGAGTGTTGTGCTTCTTCCATGTATGTCTGCGTCCAGCAGAGGTGTTGTGGAAAAGATGGCCCTTGTTGATACCTCTGGACTTCTTACCAGTAGAGGTGAGACCACGAGCTTCACGGTGCTTGTGGACAGGGTTGGCAATCCAGTTGTAACGGGCATCACGACGGATGGCCTTGTGTTGAGGGTCGACGAGAATGACCTCGTAGTACTTGTAGGTCGAGTCCTGGTTGATCCAGTACGAGTTAAGAACACGCAAATTGGGAGCACGACGGCCAACACGCTCTTCAGCAGTGGCACGCAACGAACGCTGGTACTTGAGCTGATTGATACCCATGTTAGTGGGCTTACCATAGGTGGCACCCTTGGGAGCAGGCTTCTTACGGCCACCACGTCTGACACGGATACGGTAGATAACAAATCCTTGCTTGGCCTTGTAACCAAGACGGCGGGCCTTATCGGGACGAGAAGGACGAGAAGCCCGGTGAATCACATTGAGCTGACGGTATTCCCAACATCTAACTCGGAGCAAGAATCTGAGAACATCAGATTGCTTATTACGGGAGATCTCTTCCAAATATTTGTAGGCACCCATTTTTTTGATTCTGGTTGGTGGTTGTTGAAGTTGTCGAACAGGTATGAGAATATTTCACTGTGTACACTGAAAGGTGAGAGTAGAGAGAGCTTCACCTTTTCATTTCCAGGGTTGGGGTTGTGCTTAAACAGGAATATTGAGTCGTTGCGCAGTTGCCAAATAGGGTAATGAAACAGTCACGGAAGGCAAGGTGGGTGGCGGCGGGTGAGGCGGGTGAGGCGGGTGCGGCATTGTTTGATGATGGACCCTCGTCATAGTGTATCGATGCGATGCCAATAACCAAACGACCACACGTTCACAATTTAAACGTCAAGGATAAAGACTGTCAGGCCATGTAGGGAGGGAAACAGGCGCGCCAAGGGAGATGACCACGATCTGGATGTTGCAGTAGTCCAACATCGAGCGAGCGTTAATCGAGGAGATACACATAAAAGGCGGGGCGATTCACTGCTCGCCAGATGCACTGCGCCAAGTGTCTTGCTGGTCGCACTGGCGGAGGGCCGGAGAATACCCGAGGTGCATCCATCTCGATAACACTTTGACATGTATGTTTCACTGCTAGGTAACCAGACCACATACCCTTGATATTGCATCAACAGCAATCAAATCGTGCCAGACAGTGCAGTTTCATGACGTGAGTTTGCGACCTTTCACAGCCCGGTCCCCACGTCAGGTTCCTACCTGTTTTACCTAATTAGTTTTACTACATGTGAGCCGCCATGCTGTACCTGCATTTGCCCGCCCAAACAGGTTATGCCCCTTGCACATCAGACGATCACAAAGGCTTGGATCCACAAGTATGTTGGATCGACAGGAGAAGTAGTATGACGAAATATACACACCATGCCGCAACACGCTATGGGCAGATATCACGTCAAGCGGGGACACTTTTTATATAAATAGAGATTGTATTTGCACAACGACAATAGCACCAACGTTTGTGTAGTATCTAGACTGGTTTAGTCATTTCCACTACACTACACTACGGTAAATAACAAACAAAATGACTGATGTGGCTCCATCAACTCTTGTGCTTCCCACAGCTATTCCTTTCTCATCGTTTGCTGATGCTTCGGCGGTTGAAACTGGAGGCCTTTTATTAGACTCACCTGTTACCACTAATGAAGCTGCTGCTGCTGCTGCTGCTGCTGCAGGCACCTCAGCAGTTGTAACGGTACCGGATGTTGCCACTGATGTTGCCGCTTTAGCCAGTACCGTCGCTGCTGGCTCTGGTGCTATCTTAACAGACAGTGGAGCTGCCACTGCTTCAGCTGCTGTAGCTACTGACTCAGCTGTTGTCTCAGGTCCTGCTGCGGTTCAGACGTCCCCCAGCACTGGCTCTGCCATTTCGAGCTCGGCGGCCTTCAAACTGGGCTCTACCAGTGCTACCACTGGTTCCACTGGTTCCAGCACAGTGGCCTCTGGGTCTAATTCCAGCTCCGCTTCCAGCTCCACCTCAGCCTCTGCAAGCGCGGCCGCCAACACAGCATCTGCCCCTCATACTCCTAAAATCCTCACCTGTCTTTTGGTAGCCATTATCTGCTCGTTTGGTGCTCTGGCTGTCTAATCATATATATAAAAGTACTTTAAATAATAACTGTATCTGTGGTATTTATCCGGGATCATTGACTATGCACAGTTGTGGGGGCTGTCTGCCCCCCTCCCCCACTCCGGCTATGCTTGTGAAGATCTTAGCTAAGATATAGTTTTTTCTGTGTAAACGGAGATTGTCTAAGACCTTCATAAAGATTCAAAAAGAAAAAACTTGAAGCGCGTTGTTGACTTGCTTCTCTGGGTTCCATTTCAGTATCCGGTATCTTACCTTCCTCTTACTTCCTGCGACGGCCGCTTATCCATGACATCCTATCTCAATCTTGCAGACTGAAGATCCTGCGGATGTACCCGTTACAGAACAGGAACATTTTAAACCTTAAGTTCTGGTCGTTTTCATATGACATGAATATCGGCTAATTGTCTGTGCTCTGCTGCCGCGAATCTACATCTGACTCGAAGTAGACGGGTTTTGGGCCGCCTGTGGTGTGTCGTTGGTTCTTTAGGCTGAAATCCCCTGATAGACACAGATAGTTGCCTTGAACGTTTCCCGCCAGTAAAAAAGGTACACATTGTATTCAATCGCATAGTTCACATGCCACGAAAAAAAAAAAAAGAGTCTCCGACAGAGAGCCAGTCTCGTATGATAAAGGCATTGTCATTAATAAACCACGTATTTAAGGTCTCACACGCGCATGGAACTTGCCGGTAAGTTTCCTGGCACCGTCCGCACGGTATTTTTGTCTTATCGCAAACGCCTAGGACCTGCCTGTCTGTTGTACTGACTTAATGCGGCCAAATAGGAAACGATCCTTTGGTTGATATTTTGTGACGGAAATCGAAAACCAAAAACAAGTCGTGCCTTTCCTGTCACGGGTCGTGATGGTGATGGGTGCGGGATTTGCATTACAGTTTATTTTGTTCATTAAAAAAGCAACAGTTCATTAGATTTTTTAGTAGTAATAATGGTGGTAGTATACACGGTATTACGGGGAGGGAGATGCAATTGTGGTGGTAATTAGACCAGTGTGAGCAAGAAAATCAATCTAGTTTTCTTGCCCCTCCGCCACTCATTGGTGCCGGTCGTAATCTCATCATAGTATTTCGATTCTGTCTCATAAATGCCTACAATATGTTAGCGTTTGTTTGTCTTGTTTTTAGGTCTATTGTGAAAACACTCACTCTTAATTGTGAATCAAATTCTTGTCTCTCGCTACCCGTAAGATAAGGCTCCCATATTTGGCGTTGATTTAACGAATCAGTATATTCATAAGGGCACAGCTGTCGTTCGCCTCCTGTGATTGTGTTAATAGCTGAACGAGCAGCTGCTGCTCAAATAATTCACTTACCAGATATTCTTACTTGACTGTGAATAGTACTGTGATTAAGATTATACCACTCTTGCCATGTCTCGATAGGGTGCCTATTTGAACTGTAAGCAGGAGGCCACAGAGACATTTAGTTTTTGAGGTTGCGTGCGCTGAAGTATGTTGGTTCCTCCTGATGGTTGCTAATCTATATGTTTAATTCATAAGAGTGGACAATGACGACGACGACGAACTAAACTCTGAGTGTATATGCAACACAATCTAAGGATATTATTTGCTCGAAACAACAACGAGGGGCCGGCCAGCAGGCTTGTTAGATAGACGTAGGTCAATAGTGGCTCGAGAAATAAAGAACGTAAAATAAAACGTGGATTGATAAAATACAAGTGGTAATTGCAAGGGCAATGTATTGGTTCAGGGGAAGCTCAGATTGAAAACCACATAAAATCTATTGATATTGATATATTTTACCCCAGAATGGGATTAATAGGTATATATATGTATAGAAATATACGGCAGGTATGTTTTAGTTTGTGGTTCTTTTGGAGCCTATTTTTGCTTTTTCACCTCCTCGTCTTCATTTATAGCCTTTTGTTTTTTTAATATCGTAAGCCACAGAAAGGGTGAAATGGCTTAAGGGCCTTTTTTTCCTGATACTTTTTACTTTCCATTCTTTTGTTGGCTTTTATTTTTTTGAAAAAGCACTGATACCGGTTTTGTTTGTTTTCTTCGATATGTGTCCTGTACATACTATTTAAAAAGTA
>JAJMIG010000118.1:29085-42985 GCA_030583365.1 Sugiyamaella japonica
CCCCCCCCCCCCCCCCCCCCCGGATCATGTGTGCCTTCTTTCCCCTCGATTACCGACGTATTCTCTATCTTGGACCGACCGACTGTACACCGACTGTACACCGACTGTACACCGACTGTAGATGTTTACTGCTCTTAGGACCACAATGGTACTGCGTAACGTTTGTAAATGTGCGCTGCTGTAGTGTACTGGTAGATGGTAACTACCTACATACACCGCAGATCGTTACGGTCGGCTGTTGGGTGCAAAGGAGTGTTTTGTTTTATTTTTTTGCCTGTTCGGGCTCGCATGCCACAGGCAGGATAGAATCGGGCGGTCTTCAGTGTGGAGGAGGCAGGCCCGTGGCGGCAGTGTGTTTTGTCCAGGTCTTAAAAGGCTGCTTGTGTGGTCGGAGAAGCGTGCCATCTTTTGCGCGGGCGGCGGCACAAAGGGGGTGGTGGAGCCGTGGGCTGTCGTTCGTATGGGAACGTGGTAGCATTCTAGCGAATTTCCGCCAGAGTCACGGCATCGGGCTCATTGGACATGTCCAGAGGAAACCAAAGGAGCGAAAGGCGTCAGTCTGCAAATGCCAATTCAAAGTTTATGAACGCAGACAAAGTAGCTAGGCCAAGTAGCACCTGGATGGATATGGTCCATGGTAATATACAGTTCATGAAGGTGAGTTGGGATTTAGGCTTTTTTTGGGGGTGCACAGATAGTAGTAGTAGGAGCCAGCAGGTCAGACAGGACACCTCCGGGAAATATAAGCCAAAAACGATCAAAGAGGCTTAGTAGAATATCGGAAGGGGTAGGGGCGTGGTTATCGGGTCGGGTGCGCCCTCTACAGGCAATTCACGGAGATGGTATACATGGTGGACATTAGTGGATTCCGTCAGGTATCACAGCAGTTGCTTTTTGTTTTGCCCCTTGGTGTTTGAGAAGCTTTCCGCTGTGTGTCGTTTCCTGCTTTCCTTCATGTTCAATAAGATCCGCTTTACCCGCCAATTACTCTGATGCTACGCGCAAACGGCAGCACAGCTTGGATCCTCCTAGCTTGTTAGCGTCAAAATATCCATTTCCATGAGTCGAATAGGTCTGTCGAGCTGAAACTGCTGCTGCTGGAGTGGGATTGACTGACTGACTACACACTAGACTTTTGGAGGGGGGGGGGATCTAATTATCCCGTACTAGCTGTGGGCGATTCTAATCTCTAGCCGTTGGCAAACATGTCGCTATTCATGCGCCTCGGCAGGCAATTGCATCAAGGAAATGTGAGCGCAAACGGTAGCATGTACGATAAATTCCTACCGAATAGGTCCGCTTTGGGCATCATTGATGGTGTTTTTTGTTGTTTTTTATCCAGAGCACTTGTTTTTTTTTGGCGTAATCATGCATCAGGTACATGTGGTCGTCCCTGTCTTGATTGGATGCACTCACCGTAAACCTGTTAGAGTTTGGGTTTGGCACTGCTAGTGTACACTATTGGCCCATGTGAAGATCGTGGGTGTAGGTACGTGTGAGCTGCGACTCCGATGCGACACTTGGATTCAATAAGGGGGTACCGAGCAGACATAAAGGGAGATATGCAAGCACAACGCAACAACAGCGCAACGAGTACGCAAGGAGAGACGCAGCGAGTACGCAACGAGTACGCAACGAGACACGGAATAAGAGACAATATCCAAAACGCACACGCAGACAAAGAAAATGTAGTACCGCCAGGCAGACAAGAGGTCAGAGCTTCCAGACAGTGATAATCAATCTCTTTGCAAATAAAGTGGGCCGTACCTAGCTTGGCCTCTTTGCAATTCGATCTTGCCTACCTTTGTCAGGAGTAACGCCAGTGGGGGCAACCATGTTGTTCCGGGAGTAGCTAACAGCAGCTCGCCAAGGCCGTCGTCGTCGTCGTCGTCGTCGTCGTCGTCGTCGTGTTGTCCAGTCCAGTGACCATGGACATATGTAGGTAGGAGACAATGACATTTAGAGTATGGCAGATCAATCGCGGTGGTGATAAAATAATGTGCTTGTGTTTATCCATGGTTAGTAAACAAATAACCAGATCCAGGCTCGTGCAGTGTGCCTTTTGTCAACAATTCAACGGCCGGTTTAATATGGTCTCCACACCAGGCCATCTACATCATGTGGTGGTTGGGTCTATTGCAAGGATTTTCAAAAAAAGTCACAACCAAGTAATCAAGCATAAACAATAAAGAAAATTGTCTGTAAAACCTATATATCATTGCTTTTGTTTGTTTGGTAATATTTACGAAATGAACTTTAAAACAAACTAGAAAAGTAAGTTTACAAACCGATAACAACACAACTGTAAACTACTACTACTACACACATCACAACAGATAAGGGCAGGGATGGGTCTAGTGCGGATTAATGATGGCCGTTAGCGGGTAATTGGCGATTTCGGGACGCCACTGCCTGCTATCCGTTGCCTGACCTGCTAGACAGAAAACTTTGAATGACGATATGGATATGGGCTGACTCTTGGGGTCTAGACAGTAGACTGGTGCCACCAGCTTGAAAGCTCATTTTCGCTTCGCAGTGTTGAAACTGGCCGCTGCTGCCCGAGCGTCTAAAGCAAACAACGTATTAACATACAAATAAACGCCGTCGAGAAAGTCACGGAACTGCACTCCTAGAGGTCGCTTACTGACGACCTGGCCTTTGGAAATATATTGTGGTGGCATACTGGCTTGTTGAACTACAATTGATCCAGAGTAAAACAAGGTCTAGTAGGATATCAAGTAGGATAACGTGGTAAATGAAAAGTAATATAATATATAATATACCACAATAGGAAATATATTGTTATATCGGGAGGACTATTAGGGAGGACCCTGGATTGGTGCTAAAGGTCTGATAATGGTGATAATGGCTCAATCTTCACGAAAACTCTAGAATCTGTCGAGGGTCTGCCCCCCCCACTCTACTCCTTTATACATCAACATCCTCTTCTTCTTCCTCTTCGTCCTCGTCCTCTTCCTCTTCTTCAAGCGACATTTCCCCTCCATCAACACCCTCTCCCTGGTCATCTACCATAATCACTGGTTGTTGATGATCTCGATGCAACACAATCTTACTTTGCTCATCTGCTTCATTACATAGAGCTAGTAGTTGTTCTTTGGATAGCTCTGAAAAAGCCCCCGAACGCACAATGTGACCCCAGTTTCGGAAACAGTGAAGCGCCGCTTTGCGACAGATGATAGATTCCTCAGCCTGAACGGCTCTTTGCCACACTAACAACGCAGTGCTATTCGTTATCAACCCCTGCTGTGTGATGGCTTCAATACATAGTTGACGTAGCCGTGGTAAATCATATACATTGGCGAGAATCAGCAACCCAGTTATTTCTTCAATGGAATTGCCCTCAATCGAGTCACGATACAAAAATTCAATCAACTTTCTCACCCAGCCAATGGGCTCGGAAATACACAGGCTTCGACTATGATATTCCTGCATTTCACTAGACATTATTCTTCGGAAATGAGGCCATCTGGCCCATAAGATCATCATATGAACAGGTATGGGCTCAGAAATGGTATACTTTCCGGTGGCCACCAGCTCGTCCAAACTATGAGACAGAGGTGGTCTCTGATTGCCATTAATAGCTCTGATTTCAAAATCACACATTTCCGATCGCAAGAAAAACTCATATAAATCAAACCCCACCGTACCAATCGCTGGAGACCCCTCAGTATGATCTTTTTCTTCGGCCGTATATCCAAGATAAGACAAATCTAATCTTAATACATGGCTCAGCCTCTCATCACCAATATGAGTTTCCGGCTGACCAAGAAATACCAAATGAGTCTTTGCTGAAATCATATGATACCATACATAGCCCGAAAAGTAATCGTCGCAGTCCTCCATAACTGGAGACCAGTTTAGAGATTTCAAGTCCAAAGCAGAAATACTACTCTGGATACGACCAAACCCAGCCATGGACCCAGGCACTACGGCATCAATCACCGTTCCTGTAACCCCTGATCCATAATAATGGGTACCAAAGTTGGATGGTTTGGGTAGTGACGAAACAATTAAAGCTGATCCAATCGAATCTGTGCCAATATCATACCATGCCACTTCAGCCACTCGGTCCTGATCTTTGCCGAGGCCTCCAAAAGCCCATACTTTATTATCGTACACCGTTATTGTGTGATCATACCGAGCCACAAACGATCTTGGAACCGACCATTTACGAGTGGAAAAGTCATATAAATACATTTCGTTGCTGACTCCGTCGGCAGTGACTCCTCCAGATATGATCATTCGGGTCCCGTCTTCTGTCAGACAAGCAGCATGTCGTGATCTTCCGGATGGGACCACTGACGAAGACGATAACCTCAATACGCCGCCACGACGACGACGACCGCTCTTTGAACGATGGCGTCTTCTACGACACCTTAGGTCCATTCGTTCAAGAACCTCGACATCCTCTTCTTCCTCCTCCTCCTCTTCTTCTTCTTCCTCTTCCTCATCTTCGTCAATCTGACCTCTTTCTACTTTTAAATTGCGTATATGATCCCATGTTCTGTCTTCCAGACTGAAATAGTAAATCGTGTTGGACAGCGAATCATCCTCCTTCTCACCTCCAAATATCACGACCTTTGAATCATAAACAACCGATGTATGTCCTGTTTTTGTTAGCCACATGTTCTTGTTACGCTGACATGTTCAGTTTTCTTACCAAACAGCACACCAGGAAACTTTTCCTTTGAATCCGGTGATTTCTGGGTCCAAACATTTGTATTCAGATCTAATATGCTAACATTCTGATCCACTATATATGTTAGAAGCCATCATGAGACTGGGATCCCATCTACTCACTTTCATCGGTGAATTTGTCAAAACCACCAAAAACAAATATCGTGCTACCAGAAATCGCTATAGATTGATTCAACAGACTGGGGGGAACTCGTCCCGTTGTCTCGGCTATATTGTATACTGGTGGCTTGGCTCGGGTGGGAGTCACTGCATGAGGAAGCATTGTCACAGCCATTGTTTGACATGTCCATGTCCCGTGTAGCTGACAAGCGTCACTCGAATATGACGTGCTGAAAAATGGCAACCACCGAAATACTACAGGTAATGAAGAAGGTCCGTCTGAGTTACAACTAGCTTTGTTATTAGATACGAGTGAAAGTAGATTTCAGCTGTGAAATTAATTAGTTATTGTCCAAGCAGGGTGCAGATGATATTGGCAAGATATAGGCAAGTTACGGTTTAACTGGAGATAGTGCCTGATAGAGTAGTAAACGATCACAATACGTACTGCTTTAGTATCAACTATCTCTCGTAACTATCTCGTAACTATCTCGTAACTATCTCCCTGGTGCCGCTAGGTCCTAGTCGAATGATGCTAATGGTATTATTCACTAGGTACTTCTCGACGTAGGGCTATTATATTTTGCGTCCCCCAACCCAGATAAGAACAACGAAGAGGAAGATAAGGCACGGCTGCTGATCTTTACTCTCACCTGCATATATTAAGCCATCTGGTTTATGAGTATCAATTGAGATGGTACTTTGTACTTTATTCAGGTGCTGTGATTTGTGTAGGCTTTCAGGCTCTGCTTGTTCCCTAGCAATCAGTGCGCTATAAACTACGACCATCTGACCGTTTTACCGCACTGTTGGCCGTCAGCTATCACATCTACTTTAATTTACTATCTCTGCACAGTATTCGGATGTAGGCACCTCTCGGTTGATATTGTACCAAGGTATCAGGAGAAATATATACCTATGATACGCAGGCAATGTCCAGTTAAACTGCACTGAGCACGTTCAACTAAAGATAACAAGTGATAACCTGGTACGGCTGGCCCGAGCCGCCTAGTACGGCGGAAACTGAATCATATGAAATATCTATCAACTGTAAATCATTTACGGCTTCTTAACATTGGCACATGTTAGGAATAGCAAAGTTTCCGAATGATCTGTCATTACAAACTGCAAGATTCATGAGAATGTAAAACAGATGCTTCCTTGCTTGTGTTGGCTGCTGCTGTGATAACAAGTTTCTCAATCAGCTTCCTGAGTGAAGCAATGTAAAGTATGTGATTGTTCTCCCACACTGGATGAAAACAATTTTGCCTTGGTCCAACTATTGCCCTCGGATACTTTCCACACCATTCGATTCATATAGAATATATGACACGTCGGGTACGTTGTCCTGTGTGATGGGGACCACTCATCGAGTATTCGTAATTCATATATTAATAGCATATCACGACATTATATTTAATAAATTTAGCAACTAAATTGTTGTAATTATGGAGCCGACGACGCTCGATCCGTGAGTGTTCCTGTCAAATGGTCTGCCTGGGCTTGTAATTTTAAAAAAGGGTTTTGACGCGGCGAGTTCGACGACACGAGGGGAAATGTATTGGCGCGCGAAAAAAAACCGAAGATCCTAAATTTCCACATTACGCAAGAAACCCCGTTCACACTTTACAGTCAGTGCTTTGGGTGATTAGAAAGGCTTTTTGGTTGCAGTTCACAGAGAACTGAATCCAGTCAGTAAAAGTTTGAATATTTGTATTCCAAAAAGACTGTCGACGTGAAAAATAACTTGTCCAGCCAATTTGATTGTTTGCTGGGGGTGTTTTCATCTTATGACAGATCGCGTGGGTCAAGGCACAATTCAGATAGCAACTTGACACCACCGCTCTATCGCAAGTTTTCGCAAAAGGCTTGAAGTTTGCCTCATTTCTTTGATCCATCTCCATTATGATGTCCATGGAAATAAACACCTCGCCGGCTGTGGCCAGCTCTGTAAACGGGCTAAAGCAGACGGCAGAGACCGTTGCTGTGCCAGGATCAAACGCCATTCCAAGTCCAGCTGAAAGTACCGTATCGAGTACAGTTGTCAGTCCGAGACCTGATTCTGCTCCAACCAATGGTGTTATTGCCGCTTCTGATACCGCTGATACTGATGCTTCTGATACCGCTGATGCCAACGCTGACGCCAGTACCACCACCACCACTACTACTACTACTACTACTATTAATGGTACTACCCACAATACCACTAACCCTTCCACACCAGCTCCCACATCCCCGGTGGATATCCCAGGCCCTCGATCTAAAGATCCTCTTAATCCCACTCCAAGTCCTCCTCGAAGAACATCAGGAAGAGTTCGAATAGCTCCTCAGTTCTATGTCGGAGAACCCATTACTCATACGAAAAAGAGAAAGAAGAAGAAGTCCACTGGTTCCAAGGCCAAGAAAGCCAAATCGGCAGATGACGATGACCATGGGGACATGTCAATAATAAGCGCAGTAGATGAAAATGGTCAACTGATTATAGTCAATGGAAATGGAAATCCCGCAACGTCTGGGAAAACGCTACCGGCGTCGATGATTCCTGGCTCAGAAGACAAATCCAAGTCGAAATCAAAATCAAAATCAAAATCTGATTCAACTGCTAAATCAAAATCCAAGCCTCTCATCAAAATATCCCTTAAAGCTCGCAAAAAGGTACCTCCTCCAAGCTTCATTCCCATAGAGACTGCATTTCCATTGCAGGTCATTTGGCAGAAGCTGGTTCTTCGAGAATTCGTTCTTCGTTTTGACAAATTGTGCCGAATGCCCACTAGACATGCCACGGCAATTAACGATCCCAATCAAGCATGGAGTGAATATCTCTACAAATCTTTGATCATTTCTTTACTCAAGCTCATAGCAAACGATACGGTGCCTCTAGTAAACAATGTCAAGTCATATCTTGGAGAGGTCGAAAAGACTTCTGCTGAATCAGACAAGCTATGGTATCTGTTGGAAGAGCTAGTGCTAGATCCCAAAGATCCCGGACGCCCACTCAATAGCGAGTTTGAGAAGGAGCATGGAACTGAGTTGGCCGTTGATCTATGGCGTCTTGAGTTGATCCGTAAATTAATGATCCAGGCGGCCTGCACGGAGACTATTCGATTAACGATTCAGCATGACCAAGATGAACTGAGGCGTATCCAGCTAGAAACAATTGAAGAGGTCAAGTCGCTGAAAATTAATTGGGAGGAGCAAGCTCTCAAGTTGAGCAGCGCTCAGTCAGCATTACCAGAAAGCGAACAAGCTCGCTGGAACGAAAAATATGTGGCCGCCAGACAGAACAATCTTAACAAGATCCGTAAAACCGAGCAGAACTGCTATTTCCTTCACTTGAAATATAACCAGAGAACGTTTCCATTAGGATCGGATAATATTGGAAACACATACTGGCATTTCCAGCAAAAGAGTCGCGATGCAACTCCGTGGGGTTCGTGGATTGTCATAGAGCCCAATCCAAAATACGAGACTCCGCTAGGTGATCCTAATGAGAACAAGAAGAAGCCTAGGCAAAAGAAAAAGAAGAACGAGGATGGAGTGCAATCAAAGATTGTCAGTTTGTCGTCGCCAGTTTTGAAGACTGTTGGAGCGGCACCAGGGACCGAGACAGAAAAGCCCTCTGTGGAACAGCAGTCACAGATGGGTATCGAACCAAAGAAAGAACAGCACCCAGATCTAGAGCTGAAAAATGAGACCCAGACCAACCCCCAACCGGTAGTTGAATCCAAGTCGGTACCTGAATCCGAACCGGTACCTGAACTCAAAGCGACGTCGACACCCGAAACATTATTCAAGCCTCATGAATCATCATCAAATAGCCACGCCCTAACCAATGGAAATGTAAATGACAATGTCACTGTCGATGCTAACGTCAAAGGCACTGTCGATACAGAGCCTGCGAAACCACCACAACCAAAACTCTTTTACGTCACTGGTAAACAATCAATCCTTGAGCTGATGGAATGGATTCAGGCTCAGTGGGGACTTGTAAATAACAATCTTGTCAGGGAGCTGGAAGCGTACGCAAACAAATGCGACGAATAAACATATAAATTATAAACTATATCCTCGATCAAGAGTTACAAATATAAACATTTCAAACCACCTGAAGCGGATCTCTATCTGACTTGCTAATGGCAATATCAAACTCGTCATAATCGTTGCTATAATTACTAACGAAATCCTGTAGCAGCTGTTTCTTAAAAGTCGAAAGAAATCCTCTTTCAGTATTCGAATGACCACACACAATTGCACTGGAACCATTTTCAATCAAGTGAAGTGCTTCATGATGATCAAGCTCGCCTGTAAAATGGACATCGGCATTGACCCCTCGTAGTAGAGACGCGCCTGATCCTGCACAAATGGCGATTGTTTTGACCAATTGTCCTCGTTGGTGGGCTGGACAAGTAGCTACCTGTAAATACTTTAACCCCAGAAAACCTTTGATGCGAGTAATGAGCTCTTGCAATCCAATAGGTTCGGCCAATTCAACTATTCTGCCCATTCCTGCGCCTTCATGGAGAATATGTGCTTCACCGACCACTTGCACCTCTTCTATAACCTTTCGATACTTCTCATTGTGGGAACCTCCCGATACGCCATCGGCCAGCCAGTCCCCAATACCACCCACACCTGCATCAAAGGCAGTATGAGGACAATACACGCTGATACCAGCTCGAACAAGTCTCAGCAGTGACTCCTGTTGAGAATCCTTTGGACTGATACTCTTCAGTCCTCTGAAAATAAATGGATGGTATGCAATAATCATGTTTCGACGTTTCTGAATTGCCTCATCTGCCACTCCTCTAGTAAGATCAATGGTCAACAGAACTGACAATTTTTTCCGCTCCTCGGCAAGGGAAATCTCTTCATCCCCTAAAGGACATGCCAGCAAAAGCCCTGTATTATCCCATGATTTGTCGGCCAGTTCTTTAGGATACAGTCGTTGAACTAATATGTCAGATTGTACGTATCTGAATACCGCGGGTGCATTTATGACGTCCATAAGCAACTTACGACCGCCACTCAAAAATTACTTACTTGAATTCACAATATGTTTGACAGTTCTCTGTGTGGACATTGTGCAATTTGGATCTTGTTAGAGTAGATTTTAATTATTCAGGGATAACAAGTTTGTATTTATAGGCAGGCACACCCCCCTGCATCTGAAATTTCACTGGCGATACCCTAACCTGCCAGTTATCAGATCTGATTATCAATCCCTGGAAGACGACGAGCTGAGCGGAGCTATACCAGTAACGATGTCGGGGATTTCGAGCCAGGCGATGGATCAGGCCATCCGGACTCGTCTTGGTGCAGTCCACGTAGTGGTTAATGACTCGTCGGGTGTGTATATATACGGTCGTGTGCAACTGGCTGAAGTACTCTGACTAACCTTGTAGGTGGGTGTGGACAGGCTTTCGAGGTGATTATTGTGTCGCCTCAGTTCCAAGGCAAAAACAAACTCATGAGGCATCGAATGGTTAATACAGCCCTTAAGCAGGAAATTGCTGTTATTCATGCATTTACACAAGTGAGTTGGGGTAGATAGGTGGTAGACAATGAATGATATATGCTAACGACTTAGAAAAACTACACTCCAGAAGAGTGGAGTAGAGTGTAGCTTAATATATATATATATATATATATATATATATATATATGTACATAGGTTAAATAGATAGATAGGTAGTCTATGGTGTAGTGGGACCCTCTAATGAGGTAAACTCACCTACCAGACGACGTTCCCATTTTGTCATCAAGTCAGTGAGTTTGTAGAGAACTCCTGCGGCAAACGATTGGGTCTTTTCGTCGGGAATCGATTGCCATGAATCTTCTAGCCATATTTTGATCTCCACCATCTGTCGAGACCAGGACGTAATAATAAATTCAGGATCATTGATTTCTAAAATCACAAGCATTCCTGTCAGCACAGAGTCCATTACAGGAATTGCCGAATTGGCAGCCCCTCGTTGGCTCAGAACAAGATCAAGCAATTCAGCCGTCATCGAAGGGATATCAGGACTAGCAGGATAAGCACAGTGAAGAAGAAGTGCAAGAGTCTTGAAGAAATGGGCTACTAAAATGTCGGAATACGTGCCAATGGCCTGAGCCCCTCCAGAAGCATACCACTGACCAAT
Organism: Sugiyamaella japonica; assembly: GCA_030583365.1. Classification (NCBI taxonomy): domain Eukaryota; kingdom Fungi; phylum Ascomycota; class Dipodascomycetes; order Dipodascales; family Trichomonascaceae; genus Sugiyamaella; species Sugiyamaella japonica. The sequence goes on from JAJMIG010000118.1 coordinate 40,044, forward strand.
GAGAGGTGAAAAGAACCGACGGTGGGCCACTTTGGCGTAATTATTTGTGGTTATTCTCATAGGGGAGGAAACGGTGCTCGGAGTGGTGATATTTCGTTGTCTTGTAAGTTTGGAGGATATCCTAAGAACTTTTGGACCCCCAATAATCTCTTCCTTGGCTTTCTGTGACGTTTCCTCGAGAAGTTGATGCTGGAGATCGGATGAGACATTATCAATAGTCTTGGTCGCATAGTCAGATGCGATTAATGTATCGTTTGGACTGGCAAACAGTTTATGTACTTCAGGAGGAAGAAGCTTCGCTGGTGAAACGGTGGTGTCAATTGCATCAGCAGGATTCTTTAATCCACTCAACTCCCGGGCTCCCAAAGTGATGCTGGCGAGGATATTGATCCTCTGCTGGAGCGAATAATCGCCAGTGAATACCAGCTGAGCCAGGTGAGTCGGAACTATAAGCGGACTTGCAGCTACCAAGGCTGATAGAGCTGTCAATCGACGTTGATTGAACTGATCCATATCAAAAGTGTCTTTCATTCCTGCCAGTTGAGTAGCTAGCACTTCTGCATATAGATCTAGCTCCTGGCCGAATCTAGCCTTTCGGCGAATCAGCTCGGCTCCATGTAGCAGAGCAAGGTGGTTCCTGTCGTAATCTTCTTCCTGTAAATACGACAACAGGTCTTTAATGTATACTGGAGGAGACGCCCTGTTCTTCTGAACCATTGTAGGGTCGTCATCCGAGTCCTCCTGGTCAGAGTCTGGGAAGGCATAGGGCGTAAAGTCCGAATCTTCGTCGTCGCTATCTGCATCGGTTATGTCTGATACAGTGGTTAGCTCTTTCTTATTAGAGAGTTTGGAGTCGCTAATTTCAAGCCTATCTATCGGCGTGACAAGTTCGTTATCATTTGCTGTTGCCAATCGCGCCCAGACCTTGTGGCTAATTGGGTTATCATTATCATTATCATTATCATTACTCTCCGTCTGTTCTTTAATCACATTCGTAGCAACAGCAAGCCAGCTTTTCAAATCCTCATCATACATGTCTTCGACCCCAAACTTGAGCGGCTTCTCTGAACCGGTGGCTATGCTCAGCTGTTCAGCGAAAATAGTACCAAATAATCGAATTCTATCTGTCAAGGCGCTGAGACGGTTAGAGATGGCCTCCAAATATTCTTTAGAAGAAGATACATCCTCAAGATACTTTTTATCAAGATAGTTCAAAGACAGTATTAGAATCTGCGTCTGTGATTCTTGAATAATCTCTGGATAATGACCTATCACCAGTTGGTTAGCCCATTTCCCCAGCAGTTCTTTAAACTGATTCTGAAACAGAGTCCTGTCCGTGGCAGCAACAGTGGACACCAATAATCGTCTTGTATTAAATGTCACTCTTGCCGATTCTCCATATTTGAATATCGGAGGATCTGTACATAGTTTCAAGAAATAGTGCAGAATTTGGGCCAAAGCGTTGATAGTGGATATATCGCAGCGGGGATTATGCAGATATGTCTGCTGAAAATATGGCAATATACATGCCTCTATGATATACCACCTGCCACTGCTTGATCTAATACCACTGTATATTTCCAGAAATCCGGACAGACAGCGTTCTGTTGCTAGCTCCTGTGCTACAATTGTAGGTGAGCCGAGTTTTATAGACTTTTCTAGTAATTCGCTTGTGAGACTGGTACTAACACTTTTTCCTTGCGTGTGTTTGAATAATGAGAAAATATCTCTTGCTAAAATACGAGTATACTCCCGTCCAGTTGCCAACTGTTTCCACTTATCGAATCTTTTCAAATCTTCGTCCGGTAATTGATGGGAATATTGATTTAACCAGTGAGCGGCCATAGCAATCGCTTCGAATATTTTACTGCCAGCAAATAGTCCATTGAGTTCTCTATAGTACAGTCGCGAACTGGTCACAACTGCCAACCTATCAGATGTTAAAATCAGCCCTTTACCGGAATAAACAACCAATGCCAAAAGATGACACAGTAAATTCATATGTGAACAGCTGACTATCTGATCTGATAGCTTGAATTCTTGGCCCGAAATTACCTCTGCCAGCGCAGAAATCCTAGCCGCCAGGCTTGAAATACCTGTCAAGCACGTAAACAAGTTCACTATTAGCGGGTCTATATCGTCAGTATTGTATAGGTCAGGGAGAGTATGATTGATGAGGGTAGAAAACAAATCCAGAGACTGAGAGCTTGGAAAGCTCCATTGTGCCGAGTCTCGTGCCAGCAGGCCTGAAATAAGTTCATCCACTCTTGCCTTTGTAGGATATTCCTTCAACTCTGAAATTGTCTCATCCATTGAGGTTTAGTGATGTTGGTGAAAGATTATCTGATCCAGATCAGGCAAGGCTGTGAAGTTCAGGGGGGGCGCGCACGCGCATCTTCCGGACCTGGAGCATTGTTTCAGAGTCGAGCTCCAACTCTACTAGAACAATATATAAAATGAATAGGAACCGGACAATTAACAACAGAGCCCAAAGGCAAAAAAAACACTGCGCCAGCCAGGAATCGAACCAGGAGCACGGCAACAATCCGTATTGAGCGGACTTGAATTCTCTGCATGGGAACGCCGTATTTTACCGTTAAACTACTAGCGCTTGATAATCGCAAAATCATTTTCTGGAATTAACTAGAGGTAATCACAAAAATTTAACAAAATAGGACGGTTATTTCATAATAGGCAATAATTGATAAAGTAGTAGTGGTGTGATCCGAAAAAAAAAAAAAAAAAAAAAAAACGCTTTTTTGAAATGGAAATCAACCCGAACGCCCGCGGCCGCTCAATGGGCCCTATGACTCGTAATCGAGTCGCGTCTCTAACTCGAGACAACCCCGCCACCGACATTGACGCGCGCGTTGCCGAACTTGAGAAGGTCTTAAGCCAACAACAAAACGCCATGATGAACATTGTTACAGCCTTCAAAGCCC
>JAJMIG010000119.1:0-42699 GCA_030583365.1 Sugiyamaella japonica
GCTACACCCGCATTAAACGTCACAATCGACTTCGATGAGTGGCCCGGCGACCATACCTTGATCGTGCCGTCCCAAGACCCAGAGCAGAACAACGACTTGTCTCGCATGTTCCAGTTCACAGTGAACACTTCTCGGGCGTGCTCGTGGAACACCTGGATCGGGAACTGCTGGCTCGTGGTGATGTCAAACAGTTTGATACTGCCGTCGCCATTGGCACTGACAATGTGGTTCTCGTGGCCCTCGGACCACGCCACGCCAAACAGGCCGTCCTGGGTGTCGAACTGCGCCTGGGCCCGCATCACCCCGTCGTCGCCAATGTCCAGCACGTACAGCCGGCCATTGCCCACGAGACCAAAGTTGGCCGCCGTGGCCACGGCTATCTTGGAGTCGTAGAACGGCGAGTACGCCACCGAGTACCCACTGAACCCTGTGGTCCGGAACTTGAGCATGCCGCTACAACTCTTGTAATGCTATCGATTCAATCAGATCTCCCCGGATCACCACCATGCCCACGAACCGCTTCTGTTCACGCCGGTACTCCACACTATCCTGTAGAATCAGATCCCGGCTATAATTAGTACACACCAGCACCCCGAAATATGCTCTCCCGTCCTTGATCACCACACGCAGCGTCCGTGAAATGTACTTGTCCAATATCGTCTGTTTACTGTCCATTAATCCGCTCTGTCTCACCATCAATCCATCCCGCAAAAGCCCATGCTCCGCACCGTCAAACTTCCTTCCCCTCAGCCGCACGGGCTCTCGCCGAGGCCCGGGGGGGTGTCGCCTCCGGCGGCCGGGCGCTGCCCGGACCCGTTGCTCGCTGCGCTCGACTCGCGACCCCCGTGCTCAGAGAGGGTGTGTCAGGCAAGGCACCGTGAGCCGAGCGCAGCGAGCAACGGGTCCGGGCAGCGCCCGGCCGCCGGAGGCGACGCCCCGGGGCCCGTTACCCCAGATTGTCGGCTGGTGGACACGCGCCGCGCCGTCGCTGCACCCCACTAGCGTGGCTGGCGTGGCTGGCGTGGCTGGCGTGGCTGGCGTGGCTTCGACGTGAAGAGAGATCGAGAGAGGTGAGAGTGGGAGTGGACAGAGAGGGATGTGCGATGTTGGGCGGCCCTGTTGGGCTGGAGCTGGCCTGGGCCCGCTCTCTCTTTGTTCTGCAAGGTCTGCCTGGCCAGGACGCAGACCAGATGCCTGTCCGGGCCATGCTGTTCCTCACTGGGCAGGTGAGCACCAACCACCGCAATATGCCCAGCGGCCTCAGCGCCTGCCACGAGCGGATGAACTGGCAAGGGTTGTTCCGATTGATTGATTTAATAGTTGTAGTGGTAGTGGGGGTAGTATAGTGTTGATTAATTGTTGGAGTCTGGTGAGGCTTCTTGAGAGCACAGGCCAGCAGCCCCACTACAGGCCAGTGGAATAAGCTACCACCATTCAGTGATTTGAGTAAACTACAAACGGTGGTGGGCAGGGGGGCAGGTGGGCCGGTGCTGGTGGCCTCTTTTTCTTCAGTTTGCTTGGCTGGCTCCTGACTGGCTTTCCTATCCCCCCTGTGTCTCCTGTCTCTCCTGACTGAGTCCCGTGAGCCTGCCTCCTCGCTGCTCCTGCCGCCTCCAACCTACTGGACGCACCCTACCCCGCAGCACCACGGGGGTAGCAGCAGCCTCTTGTATACTGACTGCTTGTTTCGGCGTATCCAACAGTCCGTCTGGACTTTCAAGTGAACAGAAACTCGCGAGACTGGTCGTGTATCATACATATAGAGGGCGAACTTTGGAAATCTCATCCATTACCACCCTTTTGTTTTACAACACTGACACTTCCTCTTACACTTCCATTGACACTTCTTGTGTCGCTTGTTTGTACATCAGCTGATCCATTTTAGCCGGCGGCACCAGTAGCGTGGAGTTTTTTTTTTGCTTGTCATTTTTTTTTAAGGTTGAAGTTTTTCTGCCTGACAGGTGATTAAAACCCGCTATAGATTCATTAACTCAATTAACTCGCATTGTTGTGTTTTGTTGGTTTGTTTGCACATCTGTCTTGTTCACGACGTCTCCTCATCCTCCTCCCTACCTCTCCCTTTTAGCATTGCATCATGCCTAGAGACGTGAAAAACCACTTTCTGTTTGAAGTGGCTACTGAGGTGGCCAACAGAGTGGGTGGTATCTACTCTGTGATTAAATCCAAAGCACCCGTAACCACCAAGGAATACCGCAACCGATATTGTCTGATTGGCCCTTTGAATAGAAAATCGGCCGCTACAGAGGTCGAAGAACTCATTCCTACCAATGTGCATCTGAAAGATGCTCTCGACGCCATGAAGGCTCGTGGAGTACGGTACTTGTATGGCCGGTGGCTCATTGAAGGTGCTCCAAGAGTGCTGTTGTTTGATACTCCGTCGGCATATGGCTATTTGGACGAGTGGAAGGCCGACCTGTGGTCCATTGCAGGAATCCCTGCTCCTCCGTCTGATACAGAGACAAACGAGGCGATTGTTTTTGGATATCTGGTGGCTTGGTTCTTGGGCGAATATGTGGCCAAGGACGTGGAACATGCTGTCATTGCCCATTTCCATGAATGGCTGGCTGGAGTGGCGCTTCCACTATGTAGAAAACGTCGTTTGGACGTGACCACCATCTTCACGACCCATGCCACTTTGTTGGGACGTTATTTGTGTGCTGGGTCTGTGGACTTTTATAACAATTTGCAGTGGTTTGATGTCGATGCCGAGGCCGGCAAGCGGGGCATCTATCATCGCTATTGTATAGAACGAGCTGCTACTCATAGTTGTGATGTGTTTACTACCGTGTCTCACATCACCGCATATGAAAGTGAACATTTACTCAAGCGCAAGCCCGACGGCGTGTTGCCCAATGGCTTGAATGTAGTCAAGTTTTCTGCAGTTCATGAATTCCAGAATTTGCACGCAATCACAAAGGAGAAGCTCAACGACTTTGTGCGAGGCCATTTCTACGGCCATTATGACTTTGATCTCGACAACACGTTGTATTTCTTCATTTCCGGCCGCTATGAATACCGCAACAAAGGTGTCGATATGTATATTGAGGCGTTGGCGCGACTCAATTACAGATTAAAGACTGAAAACTCAAACAAAACCGTCGTAGCGTTCATCATCATGCCGGCAGCCACCAACTCGTATACAGTCGAGACTTTGAAAGGCCAGGCGGTGATTCGAGCTCTTGATAACACTGTCAAGGAGATCCAGCAACTGATTGGTAGAAGGCTATTTGAACACTGTGCTCGATCCAGTGAGCATGGTAAGGAAGTGCCTGAGTTAGATGAGCTTTTGACTGGCTCGGACAGAGTACTTCTGAAACGACGAGTTTTTGCTCTCAAGAGAAACTCTCTACCTCCCATTGTCACTCATAACATGGCCGATGATGCCAACGACCCGATTTTGAACCAGATCCGCCGTGTACAATTGTTCAACCATCCTTCGGACAGAGTCAAGATCATTTTCCATCCCGAGTTCCTTAATTCCAATAACCCCATTCTCCCTCTTGATTATGATGACTTTGTGCGAGGATGTCATTTGGGCATTTTCCCTTCGTACTATGAGCCGTGGGGATATACCCCGGCCGAGTGTACCGTCATGGGAGTACCTTCTATTACCACCAACCTGTCTGGATTTGGTTGTTACATGGAGGACTTGATTGAAAACTCCAGTGACTACGGTATTTACATTGTCGACCGAAGATCCAAAGGCATTGACGATTCCATTAATCAGCTTAGTGATTATATGTTTGATTTCACACTCAAGTCGAGACGCCAGCGTATAAACCAGCGTAACCGTACTGAGCGGTTGTCTGATCTGCTGGATTGGAAGAGAATGGGATTAGAATACATTAAAGCTCGACAACTGGCTCTTCGTCGTGCATATCCAGATTCGTTTTCGGATGGAGATGATGAGAACCCGTTTGCAATCACTTCGCACAAGCTCACTCGACCTCTATCTGTTCCGGGTTCGCCTTTAGACCGTGCTGGAGCCATGACTCCTGGCGACCTTGGGTCCCTTCAAGAGGTCACCCAGACTCTGAACACTGAGGACTATGTTGGATTCAAGTTGCCTGACGAAGAGGAGGAGGAATATGAGTACGACTCGTATCCACTCACCTTGAGATCCTAACAGCACCCTCACCGCCACCACCATACATAAACTATAAATAATATACGTCATTGTCTCGCACGCTCGCTCGCGAAGCGAGCGCAACGGGTCCGGGCAGCGCCCGGCCGCCGGAGGCTGGCCCTCTGACAGGCTGTTTACACCCGTCGCACCCTGTCTTCCTTCCACCGCTCGAGCTGCTCGTTTCGCAGGTGATAGGTCTTTCTCTCTCTGCGATAGTTGCGAATGAACTCGGCTACATTGTCGTATCCGCCGTCGGGCGTGAGGGTCGTTGACCCTTCAAGGAAGCTGGCCGACAGCGTTTCGGACAGAGACTCTGCTTCCGACACTGCGTACTCTAATCGCGACTGAAGGGCGGGCATGCTGAACGGTTGAAGGGCTCTATACATTTCGTTTTCAGTTTGGACCCATTGTTGTTCTAGGTCTTGAGATTTGGCGAGAGATTCCTTGGCAGCGGAGCGAACTGCGCTTATGGATTCGATCTTGTCAATCAGTTCCCTTGCTCTGACGAGGTTTTTATGGGCATTTGTTTGCTGATGGCTGAAGATGCGTTCTCCCTGTTCACTGGACTCGAAGATGCCTTTTAGAGCTTCTGGATTCGTGGCCAGCTCGTTTATATTATGTATTCTGGATAGTTAGTAATGAACGAGATGGGTGGGTAGATATCATGGTGGCTCACTTTTTGTCTGTCAGTTCTTCTGGTAGTGAGATGGGGACTATTTGCACGGGACTCGTTCTGTGATTTGTTTGTGGGGTGTTATGTGGAGTGGAGTCTCCATTGGATAGAGAGATCTCGCTTTTATCTGGTAAAGGAGGAGGGATTTGAGGAGAATAGCTCATAGTGAAGTAAAGGAGGTGGTGAAGTGGTGGAGGTGGAGGTGGTGAAGGTCAGTCAGGCCGCATAACTGGGTTCTTTTGGTAGCAGCATATGGACCCTGTCTGGCAGTGAGTCCATGATCCATGAATTCGTATAAGATTGTCAGTGTAAAGTGGTTAGTTGGTTGATTGATGAGTTTGCCATTAGTTCAATGTTGGTAGACGATGGTGGTTAGCAGGAACATGCAGATTTGATACAAAGATGAGGTGAACCGAGTTATGAACGAGTTATGAACGAGTTACGAACGAGTTATGAACAGAGTGAATTATTACGAACTGAGTTATTATGGTAGATATGACAGACTCCGCCCTCCAGGCTCAGCTGAGCAACACCAACCGGTGTAATAGTTAATACACCATAGCAAATGTAACGTAATCGTAATACTAATACAATATAACTGTAATACTAATTTTAATATAATTGTAATCCTCTAATATTAATATAATATAATTGTAATACGCTAAGTACGACTATCACAGTAACTCTGTTGTAGCGTGTTTACTATTTCCCCTGGAATTTCCTGCCAAGGATTGCGGCTTTATTAATGTACAGAATAATGCCTAAATATGGAAAACGTATTAGTCGATTACTGCACGAAAAGGTCAAATGCAGGTACACTGTCGCATGAGTATCGAAAAGATATCTTCTGATTAGACTGGCATTGACAATGGCTAATGGCTAATATGACATGAAGTTCATATCATTCTATACAAGTCTATAGTGTAGATTGGATTCAACACCCTAGTTTCTATACAGTAGATCCCACGCTCTGTCATCAGTCACTAGACATGATCTATACTCAACAAGATCCGTATCGGTACCTCCCGTGAGGACTGGGTAATTTACCCTTTTGTGAGGAATATGAAAATAAATCCCCATCTGTCTACTCAACCCACACACTCAGCTCACATCCGTGCTGTCCTTCCGCAGCCACTTAGGAGCAAACTGTGGGTCATACGTCAACACTGGCTCGTATAATTCAATAAACTGTCGTGAGTTAGCCTATAATCATATTATCATCCACACCGGACACTACTTACCTCCATATCTGCATCACCTTTACCACCGGCAAACTTGCTGTACTCGTCAAAAATCGCTGCCAACGACCATCTACATCAGTTAGACATCGACACATCTCAATTCGTCAACTCTGCAACCCCCGCCTCACTCACCCTAAAAGCATTTTTCGCATGATGCCCACCAGAACCCCAACTCTGTGTTTACCCTTGTTCGAATGAACCAAGACTGGCGCATTACGAGTATCAAGTAGAATCTTCAGCCCGTCGGTGATGGCCTGCTCGTCATTCTGCACAAACGGCTCCTTCACACTCTTGAAATGGAATCGCACCAGCCTGATATTCTGGGATTCCGCCCACTGGGTGTACTCTACACTCTCCTCCTCGGGCCGATCGCCAAAGTATAGAATGGTCTTTAGCTTCAGGTTCTCGAGAAATGGATAGCTGATCTCAAGCGGATGCCCACTTCGGTACACTCCTTCTGCCACGGGAGCAAAGTTCAAAGGAGGTACCAAAAGTTTGCCCGCTGTCTGTTGCATTGAAGATGAGCAAGGTTGACAGGCCGCTGTGCTGCCAACAAGTGGTGAAGTAGCGCACTGAAACGGTCCAACATGGATCGGATGTTAGGGTACACATGAGTGTAGATGGAGCCCCCTGCTGCCTCCGGCGGCTGGGCTCTGCCCAGACCCGTGGCTCCGCTTCGCGGAGGATAGGGACCTCACAGCCTAATGATTGAAATTTTACTACCCACGTCACCATGACCGTCTGCTTGAATCCCACACATAACTGTTTTGTACGCCCACCGGATAAACTCTGGCCAACCCCCAAAATAGCCAGATTGTTGTGCGCATGCCCAGTTGTTGAGTGCGTCCAGAACTCCCAACTCAGTGCCCCCATTCTCCTACACCGTATGCACACGCCGCGGGAAGAGGGGTACAGATGTGAAGATAGGTAATCGCTGACCACTCAGTGGCATGAATATATATATTGATCGTTATCGTGAAACTTTCCTGATCTAATATTTACAAACTCCAGCGAGCTATAGAACACGCATTGATCTTTTAGAATCAATTGGATCTCTTAAAACCACTGTATAGATTGTTATTATCCGTCCTTTCACATCTCAATGTCTCCTACATCCACGCCTGCTGGCGGCCTGGAGAAAAAGCCCGTGAACTTTTCAAATATCCTTCTTGGAGCCGGCCTGAATATGTTTGAAGTCACGACTCTGGGCCAGCCTCTTGAAGTGGTCAAGACAACCATGGCTGCTAATCGAGGAGACAACTTTCCTGCTGCAATTAAACGGATCGCAGGCCGAGGAGGCGTGTTTGGGTTCTATCAAGGACTTATCCCATGGGCATGGATCGAAGCATCCACCAAAGGAGCCGTGTTGTTGTTTGTGTCGACAGAAGTGGAATATCAAGCCAAGAGAGGTCTTGGTTTAGGCAATTTCGGATCAGGTATTCTTGGTGGTATGGCCGGTGGAGTTGCTCAAGCGTACCTAGCAGTGGGGTTCTGTACTTGTATGAAGACGGTGGAAATCACCCGAACCAAAAACGTCGAGCCAGGCGTTAAAGTGCCCAGTACTTTCCAAGTGTTTGCTGATATTTATCGCAAAGAAGGCATTCGAGGAATCAATAAAGGAGTCAATGCCATTGCCATTCGTCAATGCACCAATTGGGGTTCAAGATTCGGTCTGTCTCGGTTGGCAGAGGATACGATCCGGAAATTGACTGGAAAGACTGATAAATCAGACAAACTCAATGCCTATGAAAAGATCCTCGCGTCTGCTATTGGAGGAGGCTTGTCGACCTGGAACCAGCCCATTGAAGTGTGTAGAATCGAGATGCAATCCAAGACCGTCGACCCTAACCGGCCCAAGAAGCTCACCACTTGGACGACCCTAAAGTATATTTATTCTCAGAACGGAGTCAAGGGTCTGTACCGGGGGGTGACTCCACGTATTGGTCTGGGTATTTGGCAGACCGTCTGTATGGTTGGTTTAGGCGACATGGCCAAAGAGGCAGTTGCCAAACTCACTGGCGAGGTTCCTGTTGGCAAAGGACATTAATAAAAGAAACAATTTGCTTATATAGCACTATAGTTCAAGGTCTTGAGGTTTGGTTTGTAACTCTGCGATCAGGCTCGGCCTGATCCCATCACTTATAGACAACAGTAGTACCAGCTTGCTTGGACAGCTCAATGCATAACTATTTAGGCAGTACAGACGTCTTTGCTTCGTAGCTTCTGTTCTTATCTCCTCCGCACCTGTCGTAAAGATAAAGACCTAGAAATGTCAAGAGAATGCCCCATCCTTGGGTTCCACTGACCGACTGGCCAAACCAAAGAATAGCTACTGTGATGACCACAATACGTTTTATAAGACTGGCTACTGAGTAGGTCACCGGGCTGACCATGCCGAGAACCTGGAATGCTAGCAGGTTCTGTGCAAAATGGACAAATCCATTTGTGAGGAAAGCAAGTGAAAGTCCCGCGGTAGAAGTGATGCCTTCAGTGGAAGGATTCTCATTGCCAAAAAACTCACCGCTTGAATGCGAATAATCGCTGACAAGACCGATACCTTCACTGAAAAACCATAGTGGAAATGTGAATATAAATGCTAGCGATGAACAATAACAGAGAATGTTCAGTTTGTCTAATTTGGTCGAGTCATCACCTCCCGTGTTGCCAGAAGTCAACAGTCGTTTGGAAAACATATTTTGAGACACGAAAATCAGCGCTGCTACTAATGCATATACAATGCCCATAAAATGAGCACTTAATTCCACCGAGCATGTCATAATGACTCCCAAGGTAAGGGGGATTAGTGACAGGTACGTGGACCGTTTGTAAGAGACGCCAAATAAAAGACGGTAAGCAGCAACCGTGAATAGAGGAGATAATGCTTTAATGGTATGCACTAAAGATACAGGTATTAACGAGGTCGACATGTGAGATAGAATATGCCCAGATAGCTGGAACATGCCCATTGGAGCGGTGGACATGAGAATGGCCTTTGTGGGTTTGCGAAGACCGATTTTGCCTGGAGAGATGATCCCCTTGGGCAACCTATGGGCAATGTCAGGAGACATTTGTGCAAGCTTGATTGTGCACATTCCAAACGACGCGGCCAGAGTGAATTGGACCATTGACAAGCTGACTGGATATGGAAATGCCGTGAGAATCGATTTGTTGAGGGTATTGGACATGGCAGATGTACCATACCATGCGATACAAGTAAGAACCAGAGGCAACGAGATGGGAGGAGCCAGTTGACGGATGGCTTCCTGGCTTGTTTCCGAAACTGTTTCCGAAAACGACTTGGATCGGTTTCGACGCGACGCGTTACTAGATACAGGAATCAAGCCAGACGATCCTTTAAGGCTGTGAAGGTGGTGAAGTTGGGTGTTGGAGTTATAGGTTGGCACAAACGACGACGACAGGCCGCCAGCAGCATGTGTAGTAGGGCTTTCAACCGGAGGGCTAACGAGTGAACCGCCAGTGTGAGCCCCGCCAGTATGAGCTCCGTTGATTAGAGGTCCTGGCGTATTGTATAGACTGTCACGATACCTCACATTGTGAGCACTGTCATTGGTGGTGGTGGTGCCATTAGCCTGGTCGGCTGTATCAGCACCGTCTCCACCTCCTTCTCCACTAGAGCTACTGGCAGTACTAGCGATACTGCCATTGCTAGTGAACGTGTTATTGCTTAGCGGAGACGCCGAGCTTTCATCCGATCCATAATAAAAGCCATCCGTCTTGATAAATGAAGGCTGGGGTCTCGAGGGCCCGCTGTTTGTCCTTGTTCTTGTAACATGGTCTGCTCCTCCACGAATGGAATAAGTAGATGAAGGTGGTTGGGACGTGGTGGTGGTGCCCCCACTACTGGAGCCAGTCATTACGGATTGATCTAAAAGAGTAGCAGTAATAGTAGTAGTAGTAGTAGTAGTAGTAGTAGCCAGGTCCGGATGGTGATTAGGCAAATTGCCAATGTCCAAATCCAAACTGAGTGATCTGGTTCTGCCGGACGGAGAAGACTTTAGATTTTCCGATACACACGAATCGCTGGGCAGATCTGGCTCAGCAGTTGCAGACACAGTATCTGGTTGGGAACAATCACAGGTGGATATTGGATCGAGTTTTTGCACGTTTAGAATGGAGGACAATGTTGACATTGGTGCGGCGGTGCATGGTCTGCCAGCCGTATGAGGACCAGGGAGCAGGAGGAAGCTATCGCTCGGAAACCAAGACGAGATAATCGACGGAACGTGAAGAGAAAAAACGGATCAAAAGGTTCGTGAGAGATCAAACGGGTGGCACAGGCGGTAATACAGATCACATAAAGAGCGGAGATGCAGACTTTGACTGTGTGTGTGACAATGCGGGATTGGATTGTGGCCAGCGTCTAGTTAAAGCATACCAACTCCATTATTGCCTGGTTGTATAATCGGAGAAACAGAAAACTGCTTCTCGAATTAGCTGCTCTGTCTATATATATACTTGCATGTAAGAGCATGGATTGATTGCTAGTTTAGAAACATCACGCTCACGGAGTAGTGGTGCTGCAGCCGTCCTTCCATGCTAGTCCAGGCGTAGTGTGACTTGGCTGAAAGCAGGCGGCCGCACCTGCCATCAGCGAGCCGATAATAGCCAAAGGAAGATGAGGCGGCAGTAGGATCATAACACAGACGGAGACGGGCGGAGGAGTCCAATTATATCGAGGAACTCTAGAGGTTGATTACAACTTCCAATCGGCTGCAGATACTGCATGCTCAGTCGGTTATTACTCTTATCTTGCATATAGAGATTGATATTCAGGAGCGCATATTGCTATGCACGGTGGGCACTCCGCGAAGCGGAGAAACGGGTCTGGGCAGAGCCCAGCGGCTGGAGGCATCAGTCGCGCGTGCTCGCGCGTGCTGTGTTTGGATAGTAGTCAAGGTCACACAGATGTTCTGATTCTGGTATTTATGTAGGATAGTTGTCAACAGTCGTATTAAGTATCTACCGCATGCCTTCTTCACAAGCTCATACTCTGTGATTCTGACAGGCTTATATTGATACAGCAGATGTTGGTCGTCACACCCTCGCAAAGCGGAGCAACGGATCTGGGCAGAGCCCAGCGGCCGGGGGCATCAGTCGCGCGTGCTGCTCTTGGATAATAGTCAAGATTATAAGCCTTAGAGCAGCAGTCCAGATCAAGCGGATGTTGAGATAATGGACAACAGACTGTTATCGTCTCTCTAGTAAATATTAGTTATGAGTCTTAGTGATTGTCAATCGCATAGGGTCATCGCATCTCCGCGAAGCGGAGCCACGGGTCTGGGCAGAGCCCAGCCGCCGGAGGCGTCACCGGTGTTCATACTAGTGATTCTTTACATTTCGCAGACTAGAAGATAGGAAGTGTCTCTCGTGTCAACCACTCGAGAGCCCACTCGTGTTCCTGGAAATACGGCCGGACCGTTTTATATACACTGGCGTGATACTCGTTTATCCACTGCTTCTCTTCAGCATCCAGGAGTGAAAAGTCAAGCAGCTTCTGGCAAAGTGGCACCTGAGTAATTGTCTCGAAGCCAAAGAACCTCGTATCTCCGAAATTAAAAGGTGTCTGCACCTCTTTTACAACCACTACACTCTCTATGCGGATTCCATAACTGCCATCCTCATAATATCCCGGCTCGTTGGAGATGACATTGCCAATCTGAAGCGGGGCATTCTGATATGCTGGTCGGAACCCAATGCCCATGGGACCCTCGTGGACATTGAGAAAACTGCCAATGCCATGACCAGTTCCATGACGATAGTCAAGACCATATTTCCAGAGATATTGGCGGGCAAAGGTATCCAACATGTAGCCATTCGACCCTTCGGGGAATACGGCTCTGGCAAGTGCAATATGGCCCTTTAATACTAGAGTATACGAGCGCTTCTCCTCTTTGGTGGGCTCACCGAAATGAACAGTACGAGTGGTATCGGTTGTTCCTTCTAAATACTGGCCACCACTATCCAGCAGGTAAATCTGATCCAGCTTCACAACCTCTTTGCTATCCTTTGCAGGCGAATAATGAATCACTGCAGCCTTGGGCCCACTGGATGAAATGGTCTCGAAACTGAGACCCTGGAAATGCTCCATTTGAGACCGAAACTCTAGAGATTTCTGGGCTGCTTCGTAATCGGTCAGTACCAATTTGTCCACCTTCAGAGCGTTTTCCAACCAAGCCAGATAGCGAATCACTGCTACACCGTCCTTGATGTGAGCCAGTTTGGCACCTTTGACCTCGACGTCATTCTTGATGCTTTTTGCAACTGTCACGGGAGATTCAACCATTTGAACGTTCTCAGGCCCTCCAAGCGCTTCAACCAATGCCCAAGAAGCACCACTAGGAATGATCAGTTTCTTTTTCTCAGTATTTCCAGTAGCCTTTAGTTTATTATTGATTCTAACCAAATCCGCACCCAACTGAGCAGCATCCTCAAAAGCCTGTTCATAGGGGTGTACAGTAACATCGCCCGATTTCAAATATTCATGGATCTTTTCAGACACCTTGTCGGAATCAATATAAAGACTAGCTTTACCATCTGAAGTGACTATTGCATAGGCAAAGAATACTGGGTTATAAAGGATATCCTCGCCTCTTAGATTGAACAACCACGCAACATCATCTAAAGCGCTCAACACAAAGGCGGTTCCATTCTTTTTGATAATTTCATCTCTCAATTGCTTGAGCTTGTCTTGGAACGATTTGCCAGTATATTCGCTATCTAGAATCTTCACAGGAGTCTTGGGCCTTGAGGGCCGCTCGCTTCCCCATACAGAGTCGATCAAGTTATCGTCCAGACCAATCAATTGAGCTCTGTCACCCTTTGAAACAAGCAGACTCTTGAGGCTCTTGACTTCTGAATAGCTGATGAGTTTTGGGTCCACAGCGATGTTGGCGCCAGTCTTGGTCGCCTCGGTAGCCACCCATTCCTGCCAAGTGGGCACGCCCTTGACTCCCTGTTTCAACAGTTCCCAATTGGAGTCTAATTGAGACGCTGCTTGAAGGAAATATCTTCCATCGGTTGCTAACACGGCCTTGGAATGGCCAATGACGGCAGTCCCTGCCGAACCATCGAATCCAGAAATAAACTCTCTTCTATTATCACCGTCACTAGTGTACTCGCTTTGATGTTCATCCTGAGTCAAGACAATATAATATCCAACGCCCGATTTCGACAGTTCACTTCGTAACCCAGCCAAGCGGGAGCCAGAATCAACCATTCTGGAGCTACTAATCAAACGAGCAGAGTTTTTGTTTGCTAAAACGGACTTTAAATTAAAATGCCACGATCTTATACGATAGCTCATTCGGAGTACAAGCGAACGAACGAACGTGACGTTACAATTGATAAACAAACAAACAAACAAACAGGGAGAACGAGAAAGCAGGATCAGAGGAGATCCTGATCTGATGCTGTCAAATCGATCGTGCCGTGCGACCGCTAAAGCCGGCAAATTCTCCCGCTTATGCACCGAGTTTGGGGGTACTTTGGGGGCATCCCGTCAGAGATAGTCAGGGTCCGCTCACATCTTATATCGTAATTAAATAAGTGCTATTATGAGTGCTATTTTTTATTTACTCAACAAATGACACCTTCACTCCTCCAGCTACACTGGCAGTCAGCTTGGTCCATTGAGCTAAATCAGCATAGTCTGGACTGCCTTCATAGAGAATATCCTTGAATGTCTGGACAATTCGCACCATAGTAAAGCCAGTCTCGGTGAGGGCGAATTGTTGGCCAATGCAGATACGAGGACCTCCGTTGAATGGAAGATAATCCCAAGTGTGAGACTTGCCTTCTGCCCATCTTTCAGGTCGGAATTCTTCGGCATCCTCTCCCCAGAACTCCTTGAGTCTCTGAGTAGTATAGACAGTGTATACAATCTTGGTGCCCTTGGGCACGAAAATGGGCTCATCATGATTGGGGCCGCCTCCACGAGGAAGGATAGTATCGCGAATAGCAGTGCGGAAGTTAAGAGGCACAATAGGATGTAGACGTAACACCTCATTAATGACATGGTTGAGATATGTGCATCGTTTAAGCGACTCAAAGGTGATGCTATCAATAGAAGTGCCGAATTCTTCAAGAACAGCCTCTCGAAGAGCGTTCCAAACACGCTTATCACGAGCCAGATAAAAGACAATAAATGATAGCAACGACGCAGTGGTGTCTCTGCCGGCAAGTAGAATGTTGAATGCCTGGTCACGAATCACCACTGGATCTCTGGTCTCTTTGGTGAGCTCATTAATAAACACATACCTGCCAGTAGTTTCTGTGCCCTTTTCAAGAGGATGTTCAAGTGCCTTGTTCACAAAGTACGTGACGAAATTGTGACAAATGGAAATACTTTTTCTGAATCCAAACGAATCAACCAGCCAATAAAGAGGGCCAATATGTGTTCTTAGAGCCAAGTAGTCAAGAGACGAGGTAAAGTGTTCAGCGAAATCGGCAGCAGAAACAAGACGAGTTGGGCCCTGGACCTTTTTGTTAGAATCTGACAGCGAGTCAGTACTTTCACCGAATAAAAACTCGGTAGCAGTATCAATGGTCAAACAATGGAATTGCACCTGAGCATCGAAAAACTCGCGGCCGTTTTTGGACTTGTTTCTAAAGTTCTCCAACAGTTTATTGACATGGACTCTCAAAGTATCGATTTGAGACACTTGTTCACGTGAGAACTGAGGACGCAGCATAGCACGAGAATGCTTCCAACCTTCTCCACTCAAGGTGAAAATGCCGTTACCAAGCAAAGGGAATAATTGGCTATAACGAATGCCAAGTGAGTAATCCTTGAAGTTGGTAGCCAGCACGGTTTTGATATTATCAGGGTGTACGGTAATGATATTCATATCAAAGGTTGTTTGATGTCGAGCTGTGGTTAATTTGTTGTCAATAGTGTCTTTAAAGAATTGACAAGTTTTATTATTTGCCTGGGCGTTTCGTAGCTTGATCACCGAAGGGAATCCAAAAGGCCGGTCCATGACCGTTTCTGGTATAGACGTTCCATATTGTTTTGATTTCTTTCTGTAATCGTACTCCACATAGAACTCTCGAATGAATAGGACCACAATCAGGCCTACAAACGCAGCCGCGATATTGACTACAACTGATGACATGATTAGTTTTCTTACGTTGAGGTTGAGCTCAGTCACAATGCGATCGGGTTCGAGAGGGGGATTCCCCACTTTATATACATTTGCATGCCTGGCTGAAAATAAACTTTTCGTTTAAATGTTTCCGATCTACGACATATATTATTGCTCTATCTATATCTCACACCATCGTTGATATGACGCCGTTTGAGGGGGCCAGTATTGGTGTGTTACACACCACATTACTCGTGAGTTCAGCTCATGAAACGCTTCGGTTGTTTTCCACTCGGAATGTGCGTGTGCGTGCGCGTGTCTCTCAGATCGGACCGGTGACGACCAAGTTACTGACGAGCCGAGCAATGCAACTTGTGATTACTCAACAATAAATGGCCAGCAAATGAATGGAGGCGAAAAAGGGGATTGGTGAGGCGGTGATGGCGATAGTGGGGCAGAAGAATCAAGGACCCCGCAGACCCCAGCGTGTAGTGACGCCGTTTCGGGCAAAGACCGTCATTTCAAATGCAGGCTAATAGAGGGGTAGCCGAGGAAAACGCAAGGCGATGATGCATGTGAAAAAGTGTGGGGCGTACGTACACTGAAGAAGACCCTGACACGGAGACCCTGATAATGAGAGTGACACAGAAGATCAGAAATCCTGGAGGGCATTGCTGTTGTGCGGGTACCGGGAAGGATGATTTCGTGCGAGGAAGCCAAAACAGCACGGATAAGACTAGCCATGTTGTTCATATCAGCTTCTGCAGTGTCCTCTGTCTACTTCATCTTGTACATTTCCTCATGTTCTCATTTCTCCGTCAACTCCGTTCACTCTAAACCCTGCATGGAAGTTACCTTGATTGCAGCTTTCACATGTTATATCGTTTGTTATGTTTTCCTTATCCAGCAGCTAATCAAAATCTACATCATGTCACTCGTCCTCGGCAATGTCTATCTACCGCGCCTGACTTTTGGTGGTACCCCGCTCGTTTCGCTCTTTAACCTATGCATGCTCGGACAGTTTATCTTACTCCCTGCACTTGTAAATTATAATTGTTGGGTCAAAGAGATGTCAGATAAATGCTAAAGAATCGAAAAAAAAAGACATGCAGGGGGATAAGATAACGACCTGCCTAACCTAGATAACACTTGGTTTATTGACAGCTCAGTTTGGAGAAAGCGAGAATGGAGAATGGAGAATGGAGAATCACTCCATGATGGTCAGCTAATACATTTAGTAGTACCACGGTTGACATCTATGACAGCAGAACGTAGTAATACAATGCGCCGCGTACGCCGCAGATTTCCTCGATCATCTTTGATCAGAATAGCATGCTAGAACTATTCTGTAACTCACTCTGGTACCATTTTCCAGATGGAAAGCTCTGAGATTGCTCGGATAGTGGAAGTAGGTTTTGCAGCAAGTAGGCAGTGGTATCTTAGACTAACGTGTAGCTCGTGGAAACCCTCTACCGACCCAATAATGATCCACAGTTGATGCGCAGCGCTCAGTTCAAGCTATTGCGAATTCAGAAATCTGCAAATGGATGGGAAATCGCCAACAAGCTCCTGGAAAATGCATCGCCGAATTGCCAGTTCTTCGGTGCTCAGACCTTTACGGTCAAGCTGAATGGCATTAATGTGGATCACGGACCAACTGAGGTGGATCCAGATCAGATCTTGTATCAATTGGCATACTGGTTAGCACAGGTCAAGGTCAGGCAATTCAGACCCTTTGTTGTGACCAAACTGCTCTCTGCGCTATCAAATTTCCTCATCAAGTTCCCAAATCATTGGAACGAGTGTGTTCTGTCGGTGATTGTGATCGTCGCGACAGGCGAGTCGGTAGTCAGGTTCGACAAACGATCTGAAGAGACGGCCCATGTGGCTTCCCAGCTCATATCTCAACTGTCAGCACAGGATCTGAATTTGGTGCTGAAATTCTGTAAAACGCTGGTCGACGATTATAAATCGGCCTCGCTGCCAGATTCAAAAAGTGCCCAGATAGAGGCGGTTCTACTCCATAATTTGAAATGCTTTGTTCATGTTGTGAGCACATCGTTGAGCGGGCTGGCCGCGACCGCGACTGCTACTAACACCACCGATGAAACCATGACTGGTTTGCTGATTCAAACTTTAGAGACTGCTGCCTGCTGGATCAGCCAGTTCGGTAAACACCCTCAGGCCGAACAGGAGCTGAAGCATTTTGTGCCTTACTTTCTCCATTATCTGCACACGTCGTTAGGAAATGAGGACGAGGCAATATTTGTATCGACGGCGGACCTCGTTACGGACCTGTTCAAATACAACAGGAACATGTGGGACAGAACCACTAAACAAGCATTATATCGGTTTCTTGTGACCACCGGTCCTCTAATATTTTCGCATCTTCCACAGGGCGTACCGGGAGATTTCTCCGAAGAACGCGAAGGGCCGGATGACCGCGTAATTTCATATTGCCGCCTGTTAATAGCCGTTGCAGAATATCTGACCCCGAGCTATTTGGACGATCCGGATGCTTCACCATCGTCGTGTTCGTTCGGTCCTCTTCTAGACCAGATCATAGCCTTGTCCAACCTGTCTGCAATCCCAATTGTCGAAGACACCATTGCTATGGAGGTGCTTGAATTCTGGAGTAATTTTGTCGAGGAAATCGTGGGTGGTGGCACTCTTTCATCGCATCAACCACAGACAGCCTACGTGGCTCAGATTATAAGCATCTACTGGCAGAGAATCATGCTCCCACCAGATACCCTTACTCAGTCGTGGTCTAAAGATACTTGGCAGGAGTTTCTAACTTTCAGGCGAGACTTTTGCGATTTCCTGGAACTGTCGTATCCTATTGTCAGCAGCGAGTTCTTTAGTCTATTGGTTAAAAGTGTCATGGATAACTTGGAACCCTCAAACGTCGCTCCCGGATATCAGAGAGATCCTGCGGCTATGAACTGGAGACAGATTGAATGCTCGCTATACTGTCTTAATGGTCTTTCGGAAATGATTGGCACTTCGGGTGACGAGTATACTGCTGTCCAATCTGTTTTCAGCTCGTCGCTATGGGAAGATCTTTCATCCTGTCACAGTCTTCGAGTCCGACAGACTGCTGTCAGTCTGATTGGCTCGTTTGACAGCTTTTTCGAAAGGCCCGAGGGCCAACCGTACTTGACGGCCACTTTGAGCTACTTGTTCAAATCTCTGGCAATCCCCAGTCTGTCCTTGACAGCCTCGAGATCTATTCAGAAGTTGTGTGGTTCAAGTCGAAAGTACCTGGTCTCGTTGTTGCCTACATTTATAGACCTATATATCAGTCAACAGTACTATTCGACCACAGGAACAACTGCTCATGAACGGACTGTCAACGCCATTGCATGTGTTATCGAGGCACTTGACAGCTTGCAAGAAAAGGCACAATATATTGATAGACTGGTATCTATTCTTGTAGACCAACTGTACCAGGTGATTCAGACCCACTCTGGCGATCTGACCAATCCGCAGGTCATGATAACGTCTGTTTCCTTGCTCAAATGCATCGCCAACATTGGCAAAGGACTGAGGATCCCGGAAGAAACAACTGGCGCTCCAAGGGATCAATTAGAAGCCATTTCAACATTCTGGAAACACGATGCATCTCCTATCAGGCAAAAGATTCTACAAATCATCAAAGTGTTCTCTATTGATCAGGCGCCGTTTAACCGGGACGCCCAGATATGCGAGGTATGCTGTGATATTTTCAAGTCTGGGTTCTCGGAAGTAGTCGTGAACCCGTTTGTGTTTGAGCCAGACACAATTCTCACGTTTATTTCAGCAAAATATCTGCTCGGATCGGCTGCTTGCTACTCGATTCTAATTGCCCTGGCGTCGTGTCTTGTCACGTCGAGGTCGGTAATGGAATCAGATCAGACAACCGCTGCTCCATACGTGTCTAGGCTTTTAGACACCTTTTTCGCATCCACCGACTCGCACAATTCAGAGTCGGATATTCAGGTCGGCAATCTCCAGTTGGCCACCCAGGTTTTCAGTCATTATCCAGATATTTTCCTCTCGACTCCAGCGGCTCTATCGTTCACGGTGGGATTGGCTACCGAAATGCTTTCATCCCGCGACCGGTTTGTGATTCGCGCCACATCCAAGTTCTGGACAACGTTCATTGCCAAAGATCACGCCAAGCTCGACACATCGCGCGCCAAAAGGATCGAGTGCCTCCAGTCAGCCGGTCCCGTCATTGTCGAAAAGCTTGTCTACAAAATATCCGGCGACGCAGCAAGAAGCGATCTCGAGTATTTCGTCGACCTCATCAAAAAGCTCATAACCAGATACCCCCTGGAAGCGCGCTCGTGGTTCAACGTATCAGTCATATCTTCGCCCCATGACACACTTGCTCAGCGAGACATCAACCTGCGAACCAGATTCGTCACCAAACTGTTCAATGTCCGCGGCGGCCGCGAAACAAACGACATTGTAAAAAACTTCTGGAGCGACTGTAGAGGAATAGCAAACTACACTTAGCAGCCCGTCTGCCTCCGGCGGCTGGGCGCTGCCCAGACCCGTTGCTCGCTGCGCTCGAGACGCTGGTCCGACTGTAATGATAATAGCACCTCCGGTGGCTGGGCGCTGCCCAGACCCGCTGCTCGCTGCGCTCGTAGAAGCATTTTACCGTTAGATTAGACTGAGTTTAGATACATTAGTCAGATATTTAATTCCTTGAGTATAAGAGAGGCCTCGTGAGAGAAACTCACCGGAGTGGCCTTGAAGATTTGATATCTCACTCCAACCTGCTCGTTATAGGTGTCTTGACGCGCACGGCATCGAAACACATACTCCTCGTAGAGCGCGTCCTCGAGAACCTGGTTAAAGGCGTCTTCATCCTCGAGTTGAAGCTTCTGCATCTCGTCGGCCGTCTTACCTAGCGTCTGTCTACCAACGTCGTCAAAACTCGACAACCAAATGTGGCCAGTATGATCCGATACATTCATACTGATGATATACCTGTACTGGGGCTCTGGAATCGTCACATTACACTTTTCACAACGCCAGTCGCCGCTAGTATCCTGAATAACTTTCTTGTTACAGCCATTCTGAGTACAGGCAGGATAATACATGTTATCCTTTTTGAAAAACGCCACGCTCGCCTTTAGATTGAAGTAGTCGGGAGTGTCGGACATTCCCAGCTGTTCGGTGAGCACATCTTCAATGGTCTTGCGGATGTCGTCTCGCGAGTTGGTGGTGCCGGTGCCTCCTGATGGAGGCTGCAACGGCTCAAACGTGTCATTCCGGCCCTTGCCATCATACCATCCCTTGAGAGAATGGGCTTCGGCAATATCCGGGTCCACAGATACAGTGGTCGAATTGAGAACAGAGATATTGCGGCCATTGAAATCGGCGATTTTGGCTCCTTTGAGAGCAATGACACTTTCAAGAGGGATCTTGAAGTCACTAGCAGACTTGCCCCAGAAAGTGGCGCGCAGAGAGTAGTTTGTGTCATCCACAAGAGTGACTTCTCGCTTGTCGTACGGACGACTGGTGGTCTTGGATGTAATCTGTTCAACAGGGCTAATGGATTTTAACACGCCAATGACGTCCACTGAGGCAGCATTCTCAGCCGATGTGAGTTTGGCAAACGGAGTGAAATCAAACCGAACTTGTGGAACATCGATTTGCTCCTGACACAGCTCGACCTGAGTATCTCGGTCAAACATCAGTTCGAAATCGTTATTGACATTGGAAAACTGTTTCTTGGCGATTTGCACACGACATTTCGAGATGTAGTACGCCTGGCCCTCTTTTAGTAAATCATAGAACTTGTCAACCTGTTCTCCGAACGCGGTGGCGCGGATCTCGCCTGTCTCGTCCACAAACGTCACCGAGAACAGCTTGCCTTCGCCTCTCTGGTTTGTCCAGTGGCGGATCTCGGACTTGGTACTGACTCGGGCTCGAATGGCCCAGTTGTTGTGATATGGAGACAGAGACTCGATGGGCATAATGGCTGCGAACCCGTGAGTTTGTGAGCGGGCTTTAGTAGTAGGTTTGGTGGTGGCGGAAACCGAAGGGGCAGCAGCCACGGGAGAAGTAGCAGCAGCAGCGGCTGCAGTCGTAGGGGTACCAGACCGTGCGCCGCCGTTTTCCATTCCACTCGGATGACCAACAGTTGCCTCTACACCGAGATTCTTCCAGTTATGTAACACAAACACGATTTTACCATTCTGTAGTCTATGAGCATCGAATTTGGTCACTTCTAGCACCGCTCCGACGGGGAAGCTTTCGGCACTCACCGTGCCATCAGTATCAGTCAAGTTGACAATAGCCTGAGCCAGACGAACGCCATCCGAGGTGGACAGGCGGATTCTACCATGATTGGTGTCTGAGCCCGCGATCTCCTTCGACTTCAGCACCTGGACCCGAATCACCGGAAACTTATCGACGAGCCCACTTGGGTTGTCCACCTTGTTAAACTCTTCAAAGCACGTTGTCAACGACATAGTTGTCTAGTTTTCGTGAACTTGGCTGGCAAACTTCAAGACGCGTGTTGTGCCTGTCAATCTGATCTAAATGAATCTCATTACCAAACCAATTAACTACGCGCCACCCACGCGTGTACGTACGCGCGGCTCTCCCCCTCCAGCCGTGCGCATCACCATGCAAGTCTAAATTACCTCTGCACCTCCATTGCAACCTCGCCGGGTCTCGTGAACTGATGATATTCTGTGCAGCGGACCACATTCTCGGTTTTGAATGTCAAAGTATAACTGTAAAAACAGAGTATTTCGGGGCGGTGCGGTGCCGGCGGACGACCAAAGCTTTCATTGTGGATGGTGGGGTGATCCCCCCGGTGCGGTGTGCCCGCGGGGGGAGGGGGCTCTGCCTCCGGCGGCTGGGCGCTGCCCAGACCCGTTGTCGTTCGCTTCGCGAACGGGCTGCGACCCCCCCAGCTCCCTGCCGTCGCGCCGGCCCTCGTACTCCGCGAAGCGGAGCAACGGGTCTGGGCAGCGCCCAGCCGCCGGAGGCAGAGCCCCCCCGCCGCAGGCAAACAGACGTCTATTGTTTAATTTTAACTATGAAGCAGGCTGCGTGACAGCCCCAAACATGAAGTGCAGGCGGTCTGCACCGGGCGACGGGTGAGCCGGAGCAGGCCGTGCCACGAGTGTGAGCGGAGCAGGCCCCCTCCCCGACTCCCCGAACTGGTTCCTCGACCGGGCTCCTCGCTCGTCCGGGCTCGTTACCCCTGGCTGCCCCTCCCCCTGGCTTCACGCTACAGGGCCAGCGTTCAGGCGGCGCAGCACCGCCAGGACGCGCTTTGCACCTTTGCATACTGTAGGGGCTTGTGCGTGAGCCAATCCGCCTGGCGGTGGTGCGGTGCTGGCCAGCCTTGCGCTGAGCGCACAGCGGTGTGCTGTGCTCCAGGGTCTGCAGTCGCCCCCATCTGCGCTCGTGCTGCAAGCACTAGTAATTTCCAACTCAATTAACGTCCAGGGCAAGGGCCCGGCCGTCCCTATTGGAAAATAAACCGCTTCTTGTGCTCTCTCGGTGTAACCACTGTAAATCAGTCTCGTCTCGCTCGTGTGTGTTTTGTGTGTGTATTTCCATGTATATTTTGGGCTGTTGACTTGTTTTGAATCTGTTGACCTGTCGTTGGCGAAATTTTTGTTCTTTCTTTTTTACTCGACCGAAAGTCACCCTTTACACTGGTCAATCGTTGAGATACAGTAGATACAAGGGTAGAATATCACAGAGCTTCGTGGATTCATTTTCTCACAAGTCGTACCATCCATCTCATTCGTTTTGTTTTGCCTAGCTCGAGCTGTCTGTGCCTCTTCATTCATTGTACTGTCTTTTTATATTTATGAGGCGTTAACCAATCAGGTACTCAGCTACTGACGATTTTTTTTGTCATGGATTATCAAACTTCACGGCCTGGTCCGCAATCCGGCGGCGGCGGCGGCGGCTTCCCAGCCGGTGCTGGAACTGCTCGCAATAACCACTATAACGGCATGCCGAGATCCCGCCAGCAGCAGCAGTTTGAAGATATGCTCATTTCTCCAAACACCAGCGATCTCCATGTCGATGAAATGGTTCCACGGTCAAATCACCCAGCGAGCACTCGCGCCAGTAGTGGGTCCATATCGTCTGCGAGCAGAAGAGTGTCGACCTCATCAGTGGCATCTGCTCGCAATGGAGGTGCTGGGACCGGGTTCTTTGCTTGGGGCAAAAAGAAGTTTTCTGGCCACGGAGCAGATATGGAAGACGACGAGGAAGATGCCGGTGGATTCGCCAGTGGTGGTGGCATGAATGTCGGACAGGACGATGTGCCTAATATTTCCATGGATGAGTTGACTGTTCTACGGGATCGTGATAGATATCCCACCATTTCCGGGCCTGCCAGTCCTAATTTCAACAATAATAGTGGAAGAACAATGTCCATTTCAAGTACTATGAGTAGTGGTGGGTTTGACACGACTCCGGTGATTCCTACTTTCAAAACAGCGGGGGGTCCGGGAGCCACTCATCAAAATGGTCAATACAGAAAAAACCTCACAAACTCGTTAAAACAATCAATACGTTCTTCGGATGGAGCCAGAATGTATCCGCCAGCCTTAGGTCCAGCTAATGGAGGGGGACTGGGTTTAGGCATGAATGGCAGCAACAACTCGAGCCCGCTGCAAAATGGCTATTCCATCCAGCAACATCAGCGAGGCATTCCACCTCCTGCAGGTGCTCCTTATTATACAAACCAACGGCCTCCTTCGTTTCAGAATCGGCCTGGCTCAGACCCTCGTCTCCGCACAATGACTGGTCCTCCTCCAAGTATCGATTATAATATGGGAATTATGGGTTCACCACAACAGCTTCAGGGAGGCGTGGCTCCTCCTGGACAGCGCGCAATGTCAATGAGCGGGTATTATGGACCGCCGCCTCTTGCAAATGGCGCACGACCACAACGTATTTCACGACCCCCGTCTCGTCTTTCTCAGCAACAGCAAATGGTGTGTGCGTCAACAATGACAGATCCAATCGATTTGTCCGAACTACCCAGCATTCCTCGTGTCAACAACAGCAACGCCAATGCGAACAACAGTAGTAATTCAAGTACAAGCAGTAGTTCTGACAGCAGTGCTGCCGATGGGACAGTAACCAGTGCCACGACAACGTCATCTTCTGTTAATGGAAGCCCAATTAAGTCGGCCATATCAGCGTCTACAGTTACTGATAGTGGTGGCGGTGCTGCTTCGACTTCTTCTTCTTCAGATATAGACGCGCTGCGTAACCTCAATAAAGCACTGCTGGATGAAGTTCGGCTAGTGACCAGCGAGTTGGCAGACTCGATTCGTCGCGAACTGGGTCTGAGTGCTTCCGACGACGACTCATTATCTACCAGCACTAGTAATAGTGGACGAGACTCGGAAACAGTCGAAGCTACCCAGAGGGCCCAGAAGTTGGTGATTCTTGAAAGAGAACTGGATTTAGAGAGACGCAAGAGAATGATTCTACAGCAAAAATATGAGGGCGACGAGGCTCATTATCAATTGACCTCGACCCAGTTCAGAATAGCAGACTTGGAAAACAGTCTGGCCGAAAAGGACCGCTTATATATAAACGAGAAGCGAGAGGCCCAGACGTTACGAGAAAGCATCTCTTCCTTGACAAGCGAATATGAGGAATTACAATTGGAAACCAACCAGTTGAAAAATGGAATCCTCCCTGAACTCAAGTCTCATGTTGCTGATCTAGAAGTTCTCACTGCAGCAGGCAACCCCATTGAACTGTTGAAACAAATCGAGGAACTCAAGGTCGAAAACAAAAAGCTCCAGAACCTTGTTGAAGAGAATTCAATGAGAGGACCTTTAGGAGAGAAGATCAAGGCCGTGGAGAACCAGCGAGACGCGCTCCGAGAAGCGCTCCGGTCGTTGAAAGAGCGCAACGACCATGAAATCCGTCAATCCACCGAACGAGTTCGTCAGCTCGAGGGTCGGTTAGAAAAGGAAAAGGTCATTTCCAACCAGATGCAGAGAAAGCTTGTTCAGACGAGGTCTCCGTCAAGCTATTTTTCAGGTGCCGGTGGTGGTGGTGGTCCATCACAACAAACATCTGATAAGCACAACACCCTGTCGACGTCATCTTCATCTGGTTCATTGAACAGTGGGTTTAATGCTGGCGGCAACAGCAGCGGCGCCGGCAACGGTAGCGGCTCTGGTACCGCGACTGATAACGGCATTCCTAAGCGGCGAGGAATTGGTAGTGTTCCAGGAATCACTCCTCCATCTGCTGTTAACTTTAATGGCGACTCGAGACCTGCTTCGCCATCACCGGTGAATTTCGAAATCTCTCAAGAACCAGCTTGGCTGGATTATGTCAATCCTTCTAAATTGCCAGTAAGCCAAGCTCATGCTAGACAGTTTTCGGGCACCAGCTATTCTTCGCAAACATCCAGCAGTCCTACTTCCGAGTCGGCCAGTTTGTATAAACCGTTGTCATCCTATCGAACAAACAACACCAGCAACCCGAGTGCCGGTCCTACTCCACCGCTGTCGACCAATTCATTGTCATTACCGGCCGGTAGAACTGAGCAGCTGCCTCTAGCGCTGGCGGCCACTGCGGCTACCTCTACATGATGCGCATTATCATGAATGAACGAAGATTATGGTGTGTTGAGTTATTATTTAATTATCATTTTATACAAGATTTATAAAATTGCATTATCTCATATTTATCGTGTGCCATAGATGAAGATCCATCAACACCTCAGCATCCCTCATCCACCGCCAGCCGCGCGTACCTGTCAGATCAATCAAATATATTTGATACATGTAGAGATATTATTACATGCTATTACACTGGTTGTTTACAATAATCGCAGCGACGAAACCTTGTCAATATAAACGACCATCGTTTTAAGCCCAACATCAAACGTCGTCCGTCCTCCAATCGAATATAACTTGCCTTCCATTAAAAATTCGACTTTCGTTTTACCACTACTCATTCATAACCCCTGTCTTTCACAATGTCCGAGGCAGGCGATATTATCGGGTTTGCATCGTCTATAAGAGAAGCGCCGGACAATTTCCGCAATCGAGGAAACCCAAATAGATTCTCCAGTGCCGTCTCCAGGGCAATGGTATCGTCTGGAGCCACCAAAGATTCCAGATTAGAGCCCGACGCCCCACTGTCTTCTCATGTTTCATATCTGATGTTGCGAACAATACTTCAGATATTTTATTTCGCCTATTCGGCCTACAAGTGGATCCTCTATTACTATCATCGGCTGAGAATCCGAATCAGCAGTGTGGCTGTATACCACAACCGTACTCCTCAATTGATCCGTAGCGATGTCGTGAGTCTGGAGAAGATCCCAGGCCATGTAGCAGTGGTACTTGATCTAAAGCATGAAAGTGAAGAGGGTGGTGGCATTGATGGATTATTGTACCAAACGGGAGAAATCGCTGCTTGGTGTGTTGGAGCAGGCATTTCCGTTCTCACCGTTTATGAGAAACGAGGCATTCTCAAGTCCATGCCTATTCACGACGTCAATAGAGCGGTTGCTCATAAACTGGAAAACTACTTTGGAGTGGCCAACACACCTGATTTCCGTATCGTTATCCCTCAAGCTCATATTGAACAGCATGAAGAGCCAGATAATGGCGATGATGCTCACGGTGATGGTGCTGCCAGACCAGCGTTGATTATAAATCTCATTTCCCTCAGCGATGGTCGAGGCGCAATCGTTGAATTATCCAAGACGCTAGCCGATATGGCAGCTCACCACAAGCTGAGATCCAAAGATCTGTCTATTGCCCTAATTGACCGCCATCTTCGTGATACGCTGGAAGAGCCTGATCTGGTGATTTTATTTGCTCCTGTTATAGACCTACAGGGCTTTCCACCTTGGCAGATCCGCCTGTCGGAAATCTTCTATCTCCCTGATAATGATGAAGTGTCATATGTTGTGTTTCTGAAAGCGCTACAAAAGTATGCTGCTTGTAAAATAAACGTAGGGCGATGATTTGGTTTGTTATTTATTTATATTCTTTTTTTTATTTACCTTCAAAACATGTGCAATGCTGCATAGATTATATAACATACATGGATGGATTTATGAAGCTGTCGCTTCTGGGTCGATTTTAAATATCCAGGTACCAGTCTCCTTATCCCAAGACACAAACTTGGTGTGCGCGAGGTTCTTGAGTCGATTAAGGTGCTTGTTGTAAAGCGGATGGTTGGGATCCTTGACTGGTTCCCTAGTGTCCTTGGTAGTGACCCATACGCCATGAAGGGAGATTGTGGCCTTGACATTCAGCCCATTGCCTGGCTTAGGCTTGGATTCAATATCAGGATAGATCACACACGACCGCTTGCCAAACACAATAATGCGGCCTGGAATCTGCTGAAACGCATCTGAATACTGACTAAGGTCGACCGGCTCATCAAAACGAACGGATCCATAACCCTTGCGGCCAACTGTGAAATTCCTGACCGCCTCTATCTGCTTTAATGGCATATGTGACAGTTTTTCCTGTGAAGGGGAGATCCAATATCCATTCTCGTCGACAATCTCATCGTCTGCCAGCGCTACACTGTGCTGCTGCTGCTGCTGCTGTTTCTGCTTCTTGATGATACCGGAAGTGTCACTAGCATTAGCTCCGCTGATTTTCTCTGGGGAAACAGAAGAACGTAAAACAGCATTCGGTGTAGGAGTGCCGGGAACCGTGTCGTCCAAATTAAGACTGGTAATATTACTAGGAAGAACAGATGTCGAAGCAACCCCAGCAGCAGGAGGTGTCAACAACTGCAACGACGATGAATCATCAGCACTGCTACTGGATGAACGCCCATCAGCTAACAATAGACTGGTATTAGGCGTTGCTCTTCTTCTATCAATAATAAGTCTTCGCACATTGGATGCATGAGGAGAGCTGAACGCATCCGAAGATAAGATAGCTTCATCAGCATGTAAGCTATACACGCTACTAGGCACTCCGGCACTTGGACTGTTGGACCCTGCGCGGCGGGGTTTAATCAAAGACTTGCTATCATCAATATTGTTTTCGTCACCACTGCTACTGCCACTACCATTACCGTTAATAGATCGGTTACCAGGCGAACCAGAGCTAACATGTTTAGGTCTGGGTGAAAATAATGGCTTGGGAGCAAGCTTGTAAGCCGACACAATGCCCTGTTTCTTTTTAGCAGAAGCCGGAGTCGTTGACAAAGGAGTGGCCACGGGAACAGGCGAGCCCACTCCTCCTTGCTGAATATGCAACTGCCCATTGGCACTGCTGAAAAGAGGATTATTTCCATATGGATTTTGGTCCACTGAAGCCAGAAACTGACTGTTGTTGAATTGGCCAGTTCCATTGTTCATGCCAGTATTGGATGCTGACTGTGAGAACAAAGACGTTCCTGCAGGTTTGGCAGCCTGTCCAAATAGTGAAGTAGGCTGCTGTTGTTGTTGTTGTTGCTGCCCAGTAGTTCCATTCGCAAGCCCAAATCTGGGAGTAGATAGAGTGTTGGTGTTATTACCAAACGAATTATTGGTGTTAAGAGTGGACGTACCACCACCGAATAATCCACCAGTCGCAGGTTTAGGCACTGTGGTAGATGTAGTACCAAACAATGAGGGCTTAGCACCGCCCGTGGCGGTAGCTCCGCCAAAACCGGCTGTGTTGGTGGCTGTATTGCCTCCGCCAAACAGCCCACCGGTGGTACCTATATTGGAAGTATTAGTAGCAGTATTGCCTCCAAACAAGCTACCAGCCGGCTTAGCAGCGTTATTGCCAAACAATCCTGTGCCAATATTGCTGTTTTGTTGATTGTTGGCAGTACTGCCAAACGTTCCAAAGGGACTAGCACCAGACTGTGTATTCGTGTTGTTGTTTTGTCCAAATAATCCCGTACCGGTGTTGGTAGCAGTGTTGTTGTTGGCGTTGTTATTTTGGCCAAACAACCCACCAGAAGTGTTGTTTTGTGTAGTGGTACTACCAAATAATCCCCCTGAAGTATTGTTTGTATTATTGTTTTGACCAAACAGTCCTCCTCCAGTAGAGATCCCAGTATTGGCTGGCTGGCCGAATGGGCTAGTGGTGCTTGTGTTGTTGGTGGTGGCTCCGAAACCGCCAAAAGCAGGCTTGTTTTGTTGAGCAGCACCACCAAATCCACCAAACCCAGTGCTGGTGTTATTCGTATTAGTTGAGCCAAAGGGAGAAGTGGTATTGGTTGTACCAGTAGATCCAAATAACCCTCCAGTATTGGTGGAATTAGTAGCATTGTTAGCCTGGCCAAAGATCCCCGTATTGGTAGCTCCGCTGCCAAACGGAGAAGTGGTCGAGGCGGTATTTGTGGTGGAGCCAAAGCCGCCAAAGCCTGGATTGCTGGCTGGCTGGCCAAACAAGCCACCCGAAGGGTTGGTGTTGTTGGCTGTAGAACCAAAAGAAGACCCAAATGGAGACGTGTTAGTGTTAGTGTTGGTGTTGGCAGCAGCACCGAAGGCGCCAGTGGATCCTGAACCAAAGGCATTATTATTGGTGGTGGTTGAACCAAACAGTCCTCCACCTGTTCCGGTAGCGGTAGCTGGCTTAGCACCGAACAATGAGCCCTGATTACCAGTTGCTGCGCCAAAGGGACTGGCCGTGGTGGTGTTACTGGGAGAACCAAACAGACCACCTGTGTTGTTATTAGCATTGGTGGTCCCAAAAGGGCTCGTAGAGGCCGCACCGAACGTCGAGCCTGAATTATTGGCCTGACCGAATGGAGACGTCGCTGAACCAAAAGTCGATGTTGTTCCTGTACCTGTACCGCCAGTGCCATAGCGTCTATTTTGCTGGTAATCCTGAAATCTCAGTTCCTAAAAATGGTTAGAAATATGTTTTAATGGCGACATACGTGTAGAGGGGAGAGGCTTACCTCAAAAGAGAAATTCTGATATTGAGGCATGGAGCAAATGTTCTGATACAGATTGGTCGTATTCGGCTTGGTGGTGTCCTTTTCAGGAAATGCTTCAAAAGGAACAACAGCAGTTCCTTGATTTTGAGCATTTGAAGCCGAAGCACCAAAGCCGGTGCTGGGGGTAGTAGACTGGCCAAAAGGTAAAGTATTGGTTGTACCGGTCGTGGATCCGAAGCCGCCAAACCCAGGAGTCGTGGCCGGCTTGGCAGCTCCAAATAGCCCTCCATTGGCTGTTCCAGTGGCATTGGTTCCAAATGGAGAAGTGGAATTGGCATTTGTGGTTGTGGTGGATCCGAAAGCGCCTGTACCCGTAGTACCGCCTCCACCAAACACATTAGCCGTCGTCTGACCAGTCGTGGTCGTAGACGAGCCAAATAAACCGCCACCAGTAGTATTAGCACTTGACTGGCCAAATAATCCGGTGCTGGGGGTCGTTCCTGTCGCGGCAGGCTGGCCGAATATCGATCCAGGCTGGTTGGCATTGGTGTTTGGAGCACCAAAGGCACCACCTGTGCCAGCACTGGAACCAAATAACCCACCACCGGTGGTGCCGCCCGTGTTAGTAGTATTATTGGTGCTACCAAAAGCACCAAAACCAGGACGGTTATTCCCAAACATGATAAACGCCTCAACGACTTGATTTGAGATAACGGTCTGGAATCAAATCCAGCAAACTCAGAAATCAATTGTGACTCTCACCCGATATTCAGCGTCTCTAATCTGTGCCCTTCAAAATATCAACACAACTGACGTGATTAGGAAAAGCAGACCTTATACGGGGTAGAATGATAGAGGTTGTGGCAGCGAAGAAGAAGGTTGATTGTGATTTTTGAAATCTTCCTATTCGATCCTGCCGTTTGTTACCCGGAGCTACGCGTGGGGTACCAAGCGTTTATTATGCCGAGATTCAGAAATCAGAGAATCACGAAATCAGGGGGGATCAAGTCAGTGGAAGATGTGGTAGCGGTGTAGGGGGTGAGTAGCTTGTCTGTTTAGTGATGGGGACTAGAGATAAAGGAATTGGACGACAATTACAGAGGATGCTCGACTAGATTTATGTGAGAGTCACGTGATGTTATTTTTGCAATAAAACAGGTCACTCAAACATGCTCGTAAAGACTTCCACTCTCTTCAAATACTAATAGATTCATAATATATTAATAGTTTATTCTCATAATTATTCTGATCATAGTTTATAACACAAAGTGAACGATCCAACTAACGCCTCTTACTGACGCGCAGGCGCCGTTTTTAATTACAACCTGCATAACGCGTCGTTAACGCGTACCAGAACTTTTAACTCGCTTCTCAAACAGTTGATTTCAAACTCAACAGAGACAAAGATGGGAATCAAAGGTAAGAATGGAGACGTGTGTGATAACCATCCGGTGGGAACTAACAGGTTTATAGGACTATACAAAGTGATTTCAGATAATGCGCCGTTGGCAGTGCGAAATGTAGAGTTCAAGAGCCTGAGTGGACGGAAAGTGGCAATTGATGCGTAAGTTAGGGCCCTTTTGGCATTGAATGGGCGCGGGGACTGACGCTAGTATTAGATCCATGTCGTTATATCAATTTCTCATTGCTGTAAGGCAGCAGGATGGACAGCAGCTGACCAACGAGGACGGAGAGACTACCAGTCATCTGATTGGCATATTTTATAGAACACTGAAGATTGTAGAAAATGGCGTCAAGCCCGTGTATGTGTTTGATGGTAAACCGCCAGAAATGAAAGGTGGCGAGTTGGCCAAACGTTTGGTGAGAAGGGAAGAGGCCGAGAAACAGGCAGAACAATTAAAAGAGACAGGCACTGCAGAGGAGATTTCGAGATTCGAGAGACGCACAGTGCGGGTCACAAAAGAACAGAATGAAGAAGCACAAAGACTACTGAAACTCATGGGTATTCCATTTGTAATAGCACCAGGAGAAGCAGAAGCCCAGTGCGCCGCTCTTGCAGCAGCAGATAAAGTGTTTGCATCTGCTTCTGAAGATATGGATACCTTGACTTTTGGCACTCCTTTTCTTTTACGTCATCTGACGGCGTCGGATCAGAAGAAAATGCCCATTGCCGAAGTGAACTTGAAAAAGGCCTTGGAAGGTTTGGAACTCAATCGAGACGAGTTTATTGATTTATGTATACTATTAGGGTGTGATTACTGTGATCCTATTCGAGGAGTTGGTCCCACTACAGCACTGAAGCTGATCCAGGAGCATCGATCGATTGAAAACATTAAAGAGGCGCTGGCCAAAAAGGACACCAGTAAGATCCAGATTCCTGATGATTGGCCATTCGAACAAGTCCGGCAACTGTTTCACACTCCCGAGGTTATAGCAGCTACTGAGATCGATCTCAAATGGAATCTGCCCGATATTGAAGGACTGATAGATTTTCTCGTAAAAGAAAAGGGCTTTTCAGAAGAGCGAGTTCGCACAGCGGCTGCCAAACTCACCAAAGGAGCCAAAACAACTCCCCAGGGGAGGTTAACGGATTTCTTTAAACCCAAGCCAATGGACCCTGCCAAATTGGCGGACGCTGCTAAACGGAAGAAAGCTTCTCTTGCTGCCGAGAAAGCAAAGAAAAAAGCCAGGAAATGATCTTGTAATAGAGGCCTCCGGCTGCCACGCGAATAATATAATATATAATCGTGCTTATCATGCAGGGCCTGAAGATGACACATTACCAGCCGTGTTCATGTACAACGCGCACCTGACGCGATCTGTTCCACTTCCATGTCAGTGAAAAATGCACCTCCAACATCTGGTGCGACTGTTCGGTAGTAACTGTAATCGTAATTTTAGTACAGCCATGGGGAAAGGGGCCAACTATCTTGTGGGTGCACATGTGTCGACATCTAACGGTAAGTTATGTTTCTGGTGGATGCCCTATGGGCGGGCACTAGTAAACTAATTAAATAGGAGTCCATGAATCAATTGATCGGATAAACAAGTTAAAAGGAAATGCGTTTGCCCTCTTCCTGAAGAACCAGAAACGATGGGAATCCAAACCGTATGAAGAGCACGTGGTGACGGAATTCATCAAAAACTGTAAAGAAAACTCTTTTGATACCAAGAGGTCGGTGCTACCACATGGCTCATATCTCATTAACCTGGCCAACCCCGATGTGGAAAAACTCCAGAAATCAAAAGATGCTCTGCTTGACGATTTGCAACGATGTGAATTGCTGGGAATTGGTTTGTATAACCTTCATCCGGGATCAACTCTGGGTACCGATAAACCCACGGCCATTAAACAAATAGCAGACTCCATCAATGAGATACATACAAAGACCAAGTTTGTTAAGATTGTGTTAGAGAACATGACTGGCCAGGACAGAATTGTCGGATCCAACATTGGCGATTTGAGAGATATCATAGCTCATGTCAAGGATAAAACACGAGTAGGTGTTTGTATAGATACCTGTCACAGTTTCTGTGCAGGATACGACCTACGCACTGAAGAGACTTTTAATGAATTCTGGCAA
Source organism: Sugiyamaella japonica (assembly GCA_030583365.1). Lineage (NCBI taxonomy): Eukaryota > Fungi > Ascomycota > Dipodascomycetes > Dipodascales > Trichomonascaceae > Sugiyamaella > Sugiyamaella japonica. The sequence continues at coordinate 33,576 of JAJMIG010000119.1, forward strand.
TTGTTTGAAAACACTGTCGGGTACCAGTACTTGAGCGGTCTTCACCTGAATGACTCGAAATATCCGTTTGATAGTAAACGAGATGTACATGAGAACATTGGTGTAGGGTTTCTGGGCTTGGAGGCATTTAGACTAATTATGAACAAGCAGGAGTTGGAGGGTATTCCTCTAATCTTGGAGACTCCAATTGAGGCGGCAGATGGCTCCAAAGCCAGGAAAAACGATGACGGCGACGATATCGATCCCCGGGCCGAGGAAATCGAGTTATTACGATGGCTCATGGGTAAGGCTAAAGATGATCCACAAGTTATAGAACGGTCTGTACAATTACAGAAAAGAGGACAAAAGGTTAGAGAACTAAATCAATTGGCGATAGACAAGAAGAAAACTACACAAACTAAGAAAGCTCTAAAAAACTCGACCATTTTATTTACCAAAAACAAGCGAGAGGAAGAGGATCACAAACGCGAGGATCAATTATCCAAAGAGTCATCACCATCTCAAGATTCTTCTCGAAGGCGAGCAACTTCGACATCATCTTTTTCTCCTAGGAAACGAGAGAAAAAGTAATTAATACCTGCGTCTGTCCTCCGGACTGGGGTCTCCGTGTCGTCGTTATCTCGGTCATATATGACCTTGTGTATTATAAATTAATGGCCCTCTTGATAAAGTGCCATTATCATAATACCAACAAGACGGTTATCCAAAGCCATTTATTCTTACAAATCACCTTGTGGCTGAATCACGAAAACATTGACTCACCGGCCACTAGGGCGCACGTCGCTCGTCGATCGTTCATATGTCATCGTTGGCGCGGGATGGGTTCTCCGGTTTAAATCGTATAATAGCTATTATGCGCGTATTACGTGCTACTACTACACGCTCTACACGGTCTACATGACCCTCTCTCTCAACCACTTTGCCTCCGCACGCTCTCCAATTAAGACTCATCGCTTATAGCTCTGGTTACTAATCATATCGTTGTATCATTTGGGAGGATCGTCATCAATTACTTCGTACATCAAAAACGGGTATACATGTTAAAGGCGATCTCGTCTGCTCTTAACGTATGGAGATGCATTCTATTGGGACTATTGCGCTACGAATCTGCATAGCTTATGTTCCTGAATTGCCGATACTGGAACATGTGGGAGTTGAAAGGGGATAGTGAATAAGAAGTTATTTACAGCAATTTGGATGCTCAGTCTGCTATGCCAGGAATCAGTAACCGAGGAGCAGCATTGCGGAGCAGCAATGCGGAGCAGCAATGCGGAGTCCATATCTGAGGTAATCGGTAGTCAGTTTGCTATTCTCAAGTCCAGCAGCCCATGATTATCTTATTCGTATACTCGTAGAGACGGTCGCCAAGCACGGGACCACGAGCTACTCGGGCTAGTGTCCAACAAGAACGGACATTGAAACGCTGCTGTCCCACACTGTTGTTGTCGAAATGGTATAGAACAAGTGAACGAGTATAGCTAACAAGATCGCCTCCCTCTCCCCGCCTAAATGTCATATGGCATAAGCATATTCTGCCTGCAGTTGCAAGTAGTTTGATTACAATTCACTTTCTTCTGAGTCATCATCACCGCCTAGGACCGCCTAGGGCCGAGTATTCAAGCGGGATTGTACACGCGGAAAATCCGACATTTCATTAGTTTTGTCCACTAATCATTCGGGTCTGGCAAAAAAATAACTTTGTTTACTTATTGCCGAGATTTACTTTTTTGTTATCCAGAATTATATGGATTCACTTGATTTCTTTTTACCCGAGCATTAGCATCGTGCGAATCACCTGGAGCATATGAATATATTCAGCCTCGACACGGGTTCATAAGTATCGAGTAAAAAAATATATATGTATATATATATAAAGCTTTAGACGCATGTATTAAATATTTCAAAATCAAATTCATCACAATGAGTCCATACCAGTCGTACGAATTACCCCCCTCATATCCAATTGAAACATCGGGTCATGCTCCTTTGCTATTTTCCGACGACCCGGCTTCTAATACCCAGGACCTTCCTCGGTATATTACTGGAACAACTTGTGAGGTCGTCAGTTGTAGCGCCTCCAGCTCTCTGTATGAGCCGGTAATCCAACTAACTGTTGATTCCAATCCGAGCCGGCCATCCACTCTCTCCCTAGATACCGGTGATGTGATTACAGGCAAGGTCATTGTACGGCCTCAGAAAGATATGGAGTTTGGGTTTCTATTGATTGATCTCATGGGCGAGGAAATCTCCTTGCGAGATAAAGGATATTCAGATTCTCATTATAAACGAGTGTTTACGCTTGGGAAATACGAAATTCCCCGCCAGACCTTTTCCGGACAAGTTCTGGAAAAAGGCTATAAATATTCATTCACGTACTCTTTGCTCGTGCCAGATAAAATTCCTCATGATCTTTGTCCTTGTGAAGGAGATCGGCAGCATCATCAATTGCCTCCTTCGTTTGGTAGACCTCTGGAACAGCAGGCATTGACTGCTGCAGACAGAGATTCCGTTTCTGAACAATGTGCTCGTGTTTTATACAAAGTCCGTGCTCGTTTCTATAAACCATCGAGTCGCTGGTCGAATAATGAGCCCAAAGTGTGGGCTCAAGGTCATAAATATCTTTCCATTCGATCATCCAGTTATCCTCCTCCTAATCTTGAACAACTAGAAGATAAAAATGGCAAGAAGCTACGGTCGCCAGTTTATTCATCGATAAAAAAATTGACTCAAGGGATAATAAGGAAGGCAGATATCGGAACCGTCGAACTCAAAGCATCTCAACCACTGGATATTTATTTGAACAATCCTAGTACGACTGTATTGTCATTGGATATTATTTATACTCCTTCGGAGAACAGAAGCGCTTTCAACTTTCCATTAGAAATCGACCATGTTTCGTATAAAGTCAATGCCCTTACTTTTGCTTCCACTGCAGGAATGACACATATTCCCTCCCGGGAAAGCGTTGTCACGGACAAAAAGTCAAATGTTTACATGGCTACCGATACCCTTCTAAGTCAGAATCTAACAATTTGCAAACCATTGTGGAGATTGGATGACAATGGCGACCACAAGCAGATTGTCAGCTATGTCACTACGCTAGCATTGCCATTTTCGTTTCCAGTTTCAAATAAAAAAGTCGTTGGAACCTATTTCTCTTGTCTGACTTCTCGGCAATACGAGCTGACTGTATCGGTCAACTTTGGTAGCGCGCTTGGCTCTCATCATATCACAGTTCCAGTTCTAGTATCCAATTACAGGGCTCGTCAATCGTCAGTGTCGTCATTATATGATAATGAATTCACACCAGTGCAATCGGAAGAGTCTTCATCATATTTCGATTACTCTATTCCCAGTTATCAAGAATCAGTTGGGTCATCAGCTGCCAGCTCGAGTAATAGTGTCACTAATCCACTTTATGGACGTATTCATGGTAATGGTCATAATTTCACATGGGGAGGAGGAGCGAGAATGATAGCAAAGACCTGTGGACAGGCAGCTTCGATTATTGCATCCATCTGAGATTCGTTTATATATCTTTTTAATTTATTTTCTTTATAATCTATCATGAATCAAATATTTATAGACAGGTGCCCTAACCGCTATCGGACCCTGAGTGTTGGTGCACGTATTTACTGGCAACGATTCTGTAGAAAATACATAAACATATATTTATATAGATAATCTGTCCAAAGAAATACGATCAAAAGAACGATGGCTCGACAGGGGCTGGAGCCGATAGTATCTTTCAATGCCGTCCGAAGACTTGCCGCCAATCCACCATTTGTCGCCCGTCAAGGAGCTGGCGCTGTTTCTGCGCTCACTGGTATTATAGTCAGAAGAGAAAGACGTTGGAGGAGGTGAGGAGCCTAAAGATGGGGGTTGGGGGCTGGTAGCAAGAACAGTGTCAAACGCGTTGCCAGTACCAGGGGACGAGGATGTTTTGACTGGTGCAGGAGTAATGTGAGATGTGTTTCGATTATTACTGCTCCGTAAAGGCATGGGTCCGATAATATTCTGTGGTCCAACATTGGTGGTCGTGGTGGAGGTGGAGGTGTTGGCTACTGATAAGTTATCTGAAGTGGAGGATACGACATGAGCCTGATGATGGCGTGAATGAACATGTTTCTGTAGTGTCACCACTGGTGGCTGCTGTCTACCCGGCCGGGTGGGGTTGTTTGGGGTGGTAGTCGATGATGATAGATTGCCAAATAAAAACGAGATAAACGGTCTAGTAGAGGGCATTTTTTCACGAGATAGATAGCTGTGATAGAACCTCGCAACCTGACGCTATACCGATTTCCTTTCGTTGTGGGTCGCTATTCTGATTACGTGGCTACAGATTCTGTTCTCAAGTCCTGATATCACCACTATAATCTCACTGTGGTCTATGGTATGTTTATAAGCCAGTCATTATCCAGTAGATATACAACAAGGGCTGATTGAATTACAGATACAGGGCGACGCTGCGATACTGGTACAGAGGTCTCTGAGTCAAGTACACTGAGATCTATCAGTTGTGATTATTCTGTCGACAGGTGACGAGAGCCCGTAATTTATCTGATCTGATGTTCGAGTTAGGCCACTCTGATGGTTGACGATAAAAGCCGGACCGGCTCTATCGTGCCTGAAGGTACCCAACCGGTTATGTACGATAAGGTGGACATGCGGGGCTTGGCTGTTATCGGGACTGCAGAGCATGCGGGGTGATTATAAAAAGTGAACTGACTGAGTCCTGGTGTGACAAGAACCAGAGCTCTTCTTGTTCGATTGATATTTGAGTCGTCTGACCACTCAAACAGCCTGTGATTCGGTCTCGGCTTCTCTCGCAGGTACTTATGATCATCGCGGGGTGATCTGAGTCTCCGCGAAGCGGAGCAACGGGTCCGGGCAGAGCCCGGCCGCCGGAGGCATATCCCCCACCCAGCGCAGCACCTAGTGAGGTATGAGATTGGTTTGTGGCTCTAACCTGTCACAGTTTGGCGGAGGAGTGGAAGAAGGGGCATGTCGGGGGGTCGGCGTGAGCTGGCCCGATGGTGCACGGCGCTATCCGGGGAGTGGAAAATGGAGATCTTTAGAGAAGAGGCCGTCAGTCGGTATTGTGGGATTGATGGTACAGGAATATGGCCGTCAGCCGGGAACTCAGTGAAAATGAGGCGCCCAGCCCTGTTTTTACGTCGCTGGGAATGTTCATTATTGACGAGATTCACTTTACAAGTGGACCGCCGGTTTACAACATAATAGGAGGAGCAGGCACGTTTGGGGCCATTGGATCGAGGGTTTTCCTGCCGGCTCCTGATGAGTCTCGCAAGGTGGGGTGGATTGTAGACATGGGCTCTGATTTCCCAGCATCGGTGAAACAGGAGATTGAGAGCTGGCAGACAGGAGTTATCATGCGATCTGATGAGTCGCGGCTAACCACGCGTGGATGGAACAAGTATGCTGATAATGAAGAACGACTATTCAAATACTTGGCGCCGAAGCTGAGAATTGTAGCATCAGATATAATTGGCAATCCACCATTAGTGACATCGAGATCGTTTCATTTGATCTGTTCTCCAAATCGATGCGCCCAATTGACTACCGAACTGACAGGCGCTGAAGGTTATGATAAGGACGAGGCGATAATTATCTGGGAGCCAGTTCCTGACGAATGCAAGCCAGACACGTATGGGGAATGTATGAAGGTTCTAAGGTCGCCGCGACTGGTAGGCATATTTTCGCCCAATGCAAAGGAGGCGGCCCAGTTTTTCGGACTGCCTGAGCCGTTGACAAAAGAAGAGGTTGAACTTGTGATAGCCCGGTTTTTGACTGATTTGACGTCTGATAACGATCAGATGAACGGAAATCACAAATGTAAGCTGATTGTTATAAGATGTGGCTCTCTTGGATGTGTTGTGGTTCCTATTGCCCAACCTACCTATCAGTGGTTCCCTGCATACCATAGCCCGAAATATGACGATTACAAAGTCATTGATCCCACAGGAGGAGGCAATGCATTTGTTGGTGGTTTTGCTACAGGATACGTCGTTTCAAAGGGAGATATTGTCGAAGCTGCTGTATATGGTAATGTAGCGGCCGGACTGGTTATCGAGCAAGTAGGGCTTCCTTTGCTTGGTCATACGGCCACGGGTGAAGAGACCTGGAATGGTGATCTGATCTCCACAAGGATAGAAAAGTATAGAAACAGATTACAACTGTATCATAATACGTAGCACTACAAAATTTCCCCTGAATCTGAAATCTTATCTTATCTTCTAGATGTTAGGGTCTGCCAACGGTTCGTGAGAAACGGTGTTTTGGCATCGAGGCAGCCGTGTATTCTGTTGTACTTCACAGAGGTGAACCAATGGTGGTGGAGTGGGTGGTGTAATCAAGGTCCAGATCGATGAGCTACCTAAATCTCCCTAATCCATGCTTGTCAGCAATATTGTTGACAGTCTCGACGCATAGCGGTCCTCAATTTGTGTTCAACTATCCTCCGGTTCCTTCGACAATTGATACTTCGCTCCTCAAGGACCGCGAATCAGAACTGCTATCCGATTCGGAAAGTGATTCCGACTGGTCGTACGCTTCCGACGAAAATGACGCTGGGTCAGACGTAGCGTCTAATGACGAAGAGGTCATCGACGAGTCGGATGGTGGCGCAACCGATTATAATGGAAGTGGTGGTCCGGAGCCCCAGTATAGGGGTATGCCAGGATCTCTCTTGGAAAGGCTCGAGCGACCCAGAGGTGGGCTTTCAACTCGACGCCATCAAAGTGTAGTGAACAACAGTCAGAAGAAAGACAGTAATGGGACTGCTAAAGGAGCAAAGAAAAAGAATACGGCAACTGCTACTGCTAATGCTACTGATAATGCCAAGGGAGCGATATCCCAAGATTCAGATGAAGCAGATATTACCAAAGTGGCTGGATTCGATACAGATTTTTTAAGCGAGCTGTTGTGCCCCCAAAGAGCAATGTGTAATATGAAGTTTGAAATGTGTGTTGATGATACGGTGTTTCTTGGTCTACCGATTCATATTCATGCCGACGGACAGTGGAGAAGGAAGCGATCCAACCGAAAGGCCGCTCATTCTGTGCAATCGACATTAATTGACAAACGAGGAGGCGGTAAAAAGGTAGTTATCCGGGCACCAAAAGGAAAGAATAATGATAATGATAACGATAATGATAGTGTCAACGACAACGACTACAAAGCAGACGACGACGAAGAAAAAGGTTCTGGAGATGATGTCGATCGAGAGTCTGCATCGAATTCTTCTAGCGATGAAGACAGTACTAGCAGGGACCGTAAGCGTGGAGGAGGACCGCGAGTCGAAGATCTCAATGCTTCAATCACCTCTTTCCCAGAATTCTCAGACCCAAAGTCGCAAATGAGAATGTTTCATATAACGTTTGTCATGACGCCGCCAGTAACAGAATACAAATTCCGAGTCGATCAAATGTATCACTATGTGTTGACGAACTTTGTAAAGACTCTACGGACCGAGCAGGCAAAGTCAAATTACGTATGGAAAGAGGTTCTAACGATGCTGAAGATTCGTGATGATGCCTTGTCGGGACCTGCCGATACGGGTGGTGGAGACAATCAAAAGAAAATGCCTTCTCCATATGAACTGTGTGATGAAATGATAGAGAAGTCCACTTTGGCATTGGCGATCTCACAGCTGTTTAGTGCAATTGACAGTAGCGACATCGCCAATTTGAGAATTAACAACAAATTGCGATCATTTCAGATCCCCATCGAGTATGAATTTTCTAGACTTCCCGCCATCACGGAACCATATCTCAGTAGATCATATCTCACGTCCATATCTGATTTTGATAATAATATGAATGAAATGATGAGTGGTGTGAACACAAATGGAAATGACTCTGGCGCTAGTAGTACTTCTCAATTCAATGTTCATTGCACCATTCTACTATTGGACTCTCCTGATAAGATCATTAAAGATATTGGAGTGGATCCGTACTCTCCACTGGCCAATTTCATTCGCGACATCAACCCCACCGTAACTCTTCAAACGCTAGCTAATACAAGTGGAGTACAGGTGAATCACGTCATTGAGCTCATGCGTAGTCTTATCTACTGGAGAAAGGCAAGACCACTTGCGCCACTACATCATAGGAATATCTATGCGGTATCTCCATTAGCTTCGATTGGCCAGATCTACAAGTATATCCCTCTGTTCAAAGAACAGTTTCCAGCCCTTCCGTCTCTTCCACGAATGCTTTCAATGCTTTCGACCGGCAAACCACGATCGTTTGCTTTCCATATTCCGTCTCGAGATCATCGCGACGTTTACCTAAATGCACTGGCATGGCTATTCAAGTATGGGTTTGTTATGCAATTGCGCACATTTGTATGGCTTCGAGTAACCAAGAAAATCAAAATGGCTGTCAATAGAGATATTCAGAATGAAGAACAGCTACGAGAGACGAAGCGGGATGTCGTTTCAGGAGTCGGTGCCAACGAAGATAATAACAAAAACAAAAACACCGATACAAGCACTGATAATACATCCAAACGAGATACCGTTCCAGCTACCACCACGATCCTATCTGAGGGAGTGGCGCGCATTACTATCACCAACTCCACCACCACGCCCAGTGCGTCTTCTCAGCATCTGAATCAATTAAATGACAATAACCACCACCACAGCGACCCGGTGCATGCAAACGCTGTGATGGGTAAGTTTTCCACCTCGTCCAGCCATTCCGACGTCAGCGAACTATCCAACTACGCTGAAGATTGGAAGCAAGACACGATCCTCCTGGATCCGACTACTGCGACGCTGCTGCAGAAGAGATGGGTGGCTAAAATCACTGAATCCAGGCCTCCCGAGCTGGTGGCTCTATTCAATCGTCTAGTCAAGCATTTCAATGGCCACAGTGCCATGGAGAATATGCTGCTTGTTGAAAACGTGTCTCGCCAGGATCTCCGCAGACTCCTGGGAGCCTTTGACGAGTTTCTGATTGTAGTTCGTCACTGGTGAAAAAATTGTATAATAATATATTTAAATATAGAAACAAAAACAAGAGCATCAAAAAAGCGTCATCACACTAACATTTATAAATAATTAAAAAAGAGAGTGGGAGGGGCGTTGCCATTGCTGCCC
>JAJMIG010000120.1:0-42294 GCA_030583365.1 Sugiyamaella japonica
ATCCCATTACCTGGCTCTGTATACTCGTCTTAATATCCATCTCAACCCATATCGACTGTGTTCTCGACCCTTTTGGATTCCCTTGAACTCATCCCATTACCTGGCTCTGTATACTCGTCTTAATATCCATCTCAACCCATATCGACTGTGTTCTCGACCCTTTTGGATTCCCTTGAACTCATCCCATTACCTGGCTCTGATACTCGTCTTAATATCCATCTCACCCCTATTGATTGTGTTACTGACCCTTTCCGATTCGCTTGAGCTCATCACATTGCCAGGCTCTGATACTCGTCTTAATATCCATCCCAACCCATATCGACTGTGTTCTCGACCCTTTTGGATTCCCTTGAACTCATCCCATTACCTGGCTCTGTATACTCGTCTTAACACCCATCTTAACCCCTATTGATTGTGTTGCCCGACCCTTTAGGATTCGCTTCCTTGAACTCATCCCATTGCCTGGCCTTGTACGTCTCCTGGTCTTGCTTTGTATAATCGTCTTCATCCTCACTTTCTTGTTTAGCACTCTGTTCTCCACCTCCTTCGATGATGCCACCTCGTTTCATTTCTTCTTCCAGATATTCTTCTACCGACATTGTTGGCAGAGTCTGGCCAGTTCCAAAGGCTTGGTTAGCTACCTGGTCTCGAGTAGACACAATAGTAAATGGCCGGTTGACTTTGCCTGATCTCGTCAATAGAGGATTCAGATGGGCAGGCTGCTCAAGACGGGTCGTGTAGCTGTTAGTCGAGGAACGAGATACTTGTCGAGAATCAGTGTCGGTAGACGGAGCTTGTGGAGGAGGAGGCATGTTTTTCAACAATTCCACTTCAAGTGCTAAATTCTGAATTGCAGAAAATGACTTGATGGCGTAGATACCCAGCTGACCAAACTCCACCTGGCGAGCAATCTCATCATCTGCCTCATCATCATCGTCACCCGCACCTGGACGACGAGCAGCAGCAATCTTTTGCTCGAGTGACTTTTCTAATTTGAACATTTCAATTTTTTCCGCTCTTCTGTCCACCGCATCTCGGGCTTCAAAATACGTCAAATCTGGCAATCCACTTGCGCCATCTTTATTCTGGAGCGAGTTCTGAAGTTTGCTGGAGAACGTCTTTGGTAGAATCTTGTAATTATCCAGAAGAGACAGAAATGAAATGTAGCTTTGGATTGTGGCTTTCACTGTTTGGAGTCGCTGACGTGCATCCAAGGGCCCATCCGACGGTGGCGACTGCGACAGCAAATCAGCCAGGTGATAGTCAATTGACAAGTATCCAATATCTCTTGTCGCGATATCGTCTGCCGTTTCGTTTCGACTGTAAATGCCTAATCGATCTACTATTTCTCGGCATGCATTGAATAGATCCAGCGTTTCATGGTATAGTTTCGAGTACTGCTGACTTTGCGGTTCGATCCGCCTTGATTTCAGACTCTTCTGGCTTTCTAAAGCTTTATGGAGTTGACTTTTCAGCGAAAACGACGGTTCAGACATGGTATAGTATACTATTTATATACTAGAATTGTTACGAAAGCCATTTATTTACATTCCATAACCAGCTGATATTGATTTGCCCTTCAAGATCAACGTGATATTTCATAAGCTAGAGCCATTCAAACTGTCCTCAGAATCAGAATAAAATGTCTCTTCGTAAGTGATTATAACAATTAGTTCACAATTGGTTCACGTTTATCTTCTAACTTGTAGAAACCCCTCCTTTCCCTCCTTATGCTAATAACGACCCGAAATCATTTGCTCTTGATTCCGCTACTACCCGATGGCCTGCTATTATTACTGGTGCCATTGATGACTTGCACTGTGAAATTGGCGAGCTGGACGCGGTTTCGAATAAATCCAAGATTGCTGAAGGAAAGAAGATTCTTGAAAAGATTGTTGCGTTGAAGCATGAGCTTCAGCACGATCGTACTCTGGAACCATTGCCGGTCGAGGGATGCGGTTCGGATATCAAAGCATATAATCAGGAACTGTCTACTATTGGCCCTCTAACTTGGCAGTCTGCTCCCTGGCTGTATTCAGAGTGTTATTTGTATCGTAAGATGTACACATATTTCGAGCTGTCTGAACATTGGAAGAATTATGACATATTTTCTCGCCAAAAAACAGACGTTTTCTTGAAATCCGCTTCGGGGGTCGCAGAACTGGCTCTTCGTTACAAGGCTTTGGCTGAACAGCTAAAGACACATGGCACGAACCTCGACGAAGATGCGATTAAACTGTTGTTTTTTGAATTCACCGACATCTCTCTGTGGGGAAATGCAACTGATCTTTCGCTTCTTGTCACAGTGTCTCTTGAAGAGATTCAAAAACTACAGGGTGAAGAAGTTCGTAAACAAAACTCAAAGAATATTCTTGCCAATGATCTTCCCGCTGCTTGGGAGGCCATCAGTTCCGAAAAGGGAGGAAGAGTCGATTTTGTACTTGATAATTCCGGATTCGAGCTCTATACAGACTTGATCTTTGCTCTCTTTCTACTTGACTCGGGCCTCGCGCAAACCATTGTACTTCACCCTAAATCGTTGCCATGGTTTGTATCAGATGTACTCCCCAAGGATATCTTGCAGTTATTCAGTTTGTTACAAGATACCAAGGCCTTGCCTGATCATCGTCCTGATGTTGATTATTTAGTAGAAAAGCTGATTCATTATCATAGCGAAGGGCAACTAATCATTAGAACGTCGAGCTTCTGGACAACACATGCTCCTTTTTGGCATATAGTCGAAAACGATGATGATCCTTGCGGAGGGTCTCTTGTTTGGGATGATCTCAAGGATTCGAAACTAGTCATTTTCAAGGGAGATCTCACCTATCGTAAGCTTGTCGGCGACCTCATGTGGCCGAGAACTACTCCGTTTGTATCTGCTATTCGTGGCCTGGCCACTTCGGGTATTAGACTGTTGACTTTACGTACCGTCAAGGCTGATGTTGTAGTGGGTCTCCCCGAGGGCCGTGAGAGCGAACTTGACTCTGAATGGGCATCGCTGGGTAACAAGAATAGTCGTGCCTGGGCTTATAGCGGAAAGTATGCCTTGATTCAGTATTCAAGTGGTCAATCTGAGTAGCGGTATGCTATGATATTGACAACAAAATAGACAAATGATTAAATAGATATCTTGATAGTTTATGTCATAGGATGTAATTAAAGGGTGATGTATCGGCACGAAGTCGCCTCTTACGGGACTATAGGGTGGAGACCGTCGATGTCAGGCATAATCGTGGAAGCACAAAGTATCCACGGGGCAAGCGGGGGACATGTGAGTAGAAGGGCACGCCTCCGGCGGCTGGGCGCTGCCCAGACCCGTTGCTCGAGCTTCGCTCGAGTGGCTCGGAGTACGGCGACAGGTCTCGACACCAGCAAAACCCGCGAAGTACGCCTGCTGTTCTGAAATCATTCAACCAGTCGCGCTCTCACCGCTACAGGTTCCAGCCGACGACCGATTCTGGCTTCGCTGATAATCCCCGGATCGCTCCTCGGACTGTCCATCTGTATGGCCGTGTTGGGTGTTGTTGCCTCGAGCTATACTTACAATGTACAGTTTAATCCGTATCTGTTTTGCCCTTCGCTCGAGTGATGCCTCTGACTGTGGCCTCAGGTCTCGAGCGAAGCTCCAGCTACGGGTCTGGGCAGCGCCCAGTGGGTGGGACTAGAGTTGGCATCATGGGTCTTTAACAACGTTGTACATAACCACAGAAACTGGGAGACAGAGTATTTTATACTCTGCCAGGGTAAATCTCGCTCACCTTGCTGACCTGATCTTAAGCAATAACCTACTGTGGGCACTGGACGTACTTGTAGTGAGGATTGGTCCGCAGGGCAGGCCAAATAATATTCCTGTCTGACACAAAGCCCATGATCAAGATATGTACAATTACCTCCTGTGGAGTCACAAGGTCCCTACACCATGAATCCCGGTTCCACACCTCTACCCGAGTTCCATTTACAGAAGGTCAACGGTATCCTTCCTTTTCCCTTTCTAATGAACTTCGCTGCCAACTCCCCCGTAGCATAAGCATCTTCACACAACCATTTAATTTCACAGACCATTGAGGTCCGTCGCACCAGCTACTCAGGACACGCGATTCCTAACCATTAAAACTCAAAAGTGATCCACCCCGGCCAGGCTAGCTCATCTCGGGCCATGCTGCGGATCCGCTCGAGAAGAAACTTTTCGACCTTGCCAACATTCCGCAGAACAGGGCCATTTGTATGTTGGTCTCCGATTTCCGACTCGATGCGAATGTCTCGGATAATGTCGATTCGCTCATGTCGTAGCAGAGTCATGGAATCCTCAGTATCGCTACTATCTATGTCGCAGATGAACGAAAAGTGGATTCGGTTGGATACGTAGGCAAGCACAGCCAGAGCATGGATTTCAAGGCCCGTGACAGTGATTTTAAGAGGCAGAGACACAAAGCTAGGTGATGGATAGTTTAGTAATAGCGTGGCAGTGATTCCTAACTGCATGTCTCCTTTGTAGGAGATTTCAAGAAAAAACTGTATGTCATTTGCGCGTTGCGAGTTGGTGGCAGAGTCTGATGCTGGCGGCGATGGGGATGGTGAGGGAGAGCGCGAAGAGGAGGGGTGGTTCAATGTCTGTCTATCCGGTAGCATTTCATTAGCATTCCTTGGAGGACTGGTTGCATTTCGATTGGGTGATAGTAGAACACCTGGAATCGGGGAGTGAATGCCTGATGTGTATAATGACGAGCGCATATTAGATAGTAAACTGGCAGACAAGGTAGGGTGGAAGTAGTTTAAATTTCCCATAAATAAGTCGTGCCGTGGACCTTCATCAGGATCCCTTGAAAAGGAAGGTCGCCGTGAAGGATCTGGAAGCTCTTCATCTGTGTGGTACGAAGGTAATGAAAATGCCGACGGTGAAGTATCTCTCAAGTCATCAGACAATCTTGGATTATCACTTCGAAAGCTTCGACTTCTATTGCCATCAAAGTCGTCTTCACCATCAATGTCACTCTCGTGCTCGTCTTCTTCTTCGCCATCCGAGTAAAACTCCGGGAACGGATCCGATATATGTTTTATAGTCACTTCAGGAACCGCGCTACCGAATTTAAAGGCTGTTACTGAAACAGATTCAATGTAGGGCGGTAAGGTCAGCGAAGCAAATTGAGAATCCAAAAAGGACCGGATCTTCTCCGACAGCTCGTCTTCATCTTCCAACAATCGATTCCAATCGATTTCAATAGACATGGAGTGAGTGATATGAGGAGAATTAGGCACGAGGATCGGGAATGCATGAACCATCAACATGAACCACGCGGCTGGTCTGATCTGAAATGTCAAACTCAGGGGTCTTTAATATTATAAGATAAATATATATCGCTTGACATTCAGTCTAGCGTAAATTCAACGCTGGGCCAACCAGTCCAATATATAAATTAATTCACTAATGCTTAATTGTCAGTCATACGAGCACGATACGCTCCAGTAGGAGCCTGCTCAAGCTTGTCTTTATCAATCTGCGACAGTTTCAGAGCCCGCGAAATGGCCTCCTTCAAATTGTTAATGGCAATGTCCGACGTCTGATGATGCAGAGCAAGACGTTCGCCCCATACTTTGACGTCGAGTTTCTTGGCCTCTTCAGAAAGAATGGTAATCTTGAGCCCAGACTTGGCAGCATCCAGAAAAAGGAAATTCGTCTGCACTGGAAGCTGGAAATGAATGCCCATGGCCTCTAAATCAGCAGCCAATTTAGCGGCTTTCGCGTGCGTAGTCGACATAGTCGGCCAGATCTCGTCAATGGCAATGTTACCAGCATTGGTCAACCATCCGGCTTGACGGATTCCTCCTCCCTGCTGCTTTCGAAGCCACACCGCTTTCTTGATCAGATCTTTGGGTCCTACTAAAACACTTCCTACTGGAGCACCCATGCCCTTGGATAGACACAGTGACATGGTATCAAAGTATTTACCATACTCTTCAAGCGAGATTCCAGTGGCAGCAGAAGCGTTCCAGATACGAGCTCCGTCGAGATGCATTCGGATTCCATGGCTACGGGCAAACTGGGAAATGCGCTTGATTTCCTCCAGAGGCAGAATCGTGCCTCCCAGCGTATTCTCCAGCGAAATCACCCTCGTAGGCGCCGTGTGCACGTCTTCTCCCAGAATCACGCTGCTCTGCACATCTTCCAGAGTCAAATGGATGTGGTTTTTGGGACGCACGGGCGTCACCATGGCCTGACTGAGCACCGCCAGACCTGCCGCCTCGGCTGTATAAATATGAGACCGGTAATCGCACAGAACAGAGTGAGGCGGCTGGTACAGATGGCTTCGGATGGCGATCTGGTTCGACATCGTTCCTGACACAACGTACATGCCGGCCTCCTTGCCTGTCAGCTGGGCCACTCGCGCCTCGAGGCTCGCCGTGTTGTCGTCCTCTCCATACACAGAGTCGCCGACCGACGAGCTGGCCACCGCCGCGATCATCGACGGCGTGGGGGTGGTGAACGTGTCGCCTGGGGTGGGTTAGATACGTCTCGCAGGGGGCTCTGCCTCCGGGGCAGACCCCCCCGGGGCCCGCAGGGACTCACTTCGGAAATCATTGTGCGCTGGGGACTGCGGCGACGGCGCCAGCGTGGCGTCGGTGTCGATTTGGACCATATTTTTTGGGGTTTCTGTTTTCAACAAGGGCTTAGCTACTTGCCTGGAGCGACACAGAGCCTGTTTTATATGTTTGTAGGAGCAATTTTTCCTGCTGCTTATCAGACTGGCCCTGAACCAGGATTTTTCCGGATATTGCCGCTTTGGGACATGTTTTTCGGTGGTGCCGTGATAATCCGTCCAGGTGCGGCATCTGTCCTGGAGTGAAGTGACAGCCAATCTGAGACAGGCCTGTCGACAGAGTGGTGTGTCTGCTGGAATGGCCTGGTGGGTACCGATATATACGCTGAAGACGAGACATGCGATGCTATTCGGTGACTCTGACATGGCACGCGAGGTTAGGGTAGCGTCCAGGGTGAAAAGTTTCAGGGTCTGCCTGCACTGCACGGCGATCAGAGAGCGTTTGATCGGCGGACCCTGAGCGTGCAGCGCCGAAAGTGAGTGGTAACGGTAGATGATTGTACAGAGTATGAGTCAGTGTGAGTGGAGTGGAGTGGTAGGTGGTAGAAGTGGTAGAAGTGGAAGTGGTAGGTGGTAGGCGGTATATGGTAGGAGGTAGAAGTGGTAGAAGTGGTAGAAGCGGGAGAAGAGTGATAGAAGTAGCAAGTGGCAGTGGTAGTGGTAGTGCAGTAGTAGTGGCAGTGGTAGTGATAAGTAGAGTCATAGAAATAGGAGGTAGAGGTGGGAATAGGGGGTATGCAAAGAGTCGAGTGTGGAGGTACGTACGATTAGCGGTAGGCTGATACTATTCGTCTATCTACTATTATAATACATTAATTCATACCAATCAGCTGTGATCATGACTGTCGGGTGTCACCTTCCTGTCGGAACGCCCGATACCCACAAACACAGATGCAGCTCGCGTATCAGACCTACCTCCACATCAAAGAGATTATACTAGATAATTGACATGAATAAAAGTATAGCAGAGCTCGGTCCTGCTTGACTCCTGGCCTGGCTAAGGCCCCTCACCCCTGGGCGCACGGCTGGCTGTGTAAGCCGCATAAGGTACCAGTTTAACGGTTCACGGCTCACGGTTCACGGATCACGGCTCACACACAGTTCACAGTTCACGGTTCAACATTCACTTCACCACTAATTTACTTAGTAGCGCAATTTTGCTATGTTTCTGGTGGTCGTGATTGCCCTGTTGTGGCTATTACATAGAGCAACACGGCTGCTGAAGATTCCAGCTCCTGCCTTGATCCATGTTCTGGGCATAGATATTCCTGAACCTCCAAAGGTCGTTATTGACAGCATCGGGGCCAGCAGTGTTTTATTACATTGGCCCTCTCCAGAACGAGGAACTGTAGTGAAATATATCATTGAGGTTAATGGCCGCAAGATAGGCGAAGCCGACAGACTGGATTCCACAATCACATTGAACGACCTGGCCAGTGATTCGAATTATACCATCAAGATCATTGCTGTGAATCCAAGCAATTACCGGTCTCATGCGGCAAAAGTGCTTATACATACACTGAAAAGCGACGATGATACACTGCCGGTATATCCTGGGTTATTGGCTGGTAGTGGAAACTCCAGCACCAACCTAGGTCTGCTTGCAGGTGACATTGTAGAAGGCAATACTTCTGTTAGCACTTCAACTCAGGCTGGAACCACAAGCATTTCCAACGGTGCGAGCGCTAACAACAGCCGTCTAAGATCCACCAGTCGGACCACTACTACGGCCAACCGGACTGACAGTGGCGGCAACAACTCGTTTCAGAGTCAATCGGAAAAATCTGCTTATTCTATTGAATCACTCACTCATGAGGTGGAGTCGGTTCAAATAGAAATCAACGAACTGCTGGCTCAGGCCGCACACAGTGAAGAAGAGTTTCTGGCCGCCGAAAAGGAGCTCGTCAGTGAACTAGAACAACTCAAGTTCAGGAAAAAGACCGTCGACCTACAGAGGTCTCATATCCGGTCCGAAACGAAAGCCATTGAAGACTCCAAACGCACTTTGGAGACCCAGAAGGCCAAGGTGGATGCCAAATATAAAAAAATCCTCGACGAGTTCAATAAACGGGCGGCCATGAAACAAAAGTGGAAAGACGATATACTGCATGCTCAAACAAAGGTGGTGACGGTCGAATCTTCTCTTGGCATGATTGACGAAAAAGGACACCAGACTGTTGACGAGCTGGAGTCGGCCATTCAACAAAAGCAGGACGTATTGTCGTCATTAGAAGAAGAATTCAAGAGACTTGCTAGCTCGGCTCGCAAATGGGAATTTCGAAAGACTGCTACCATTGAACAGATTGATAGCATTCAAAAGAACACCGATTCAGTCACGGGGCTCGTTAAAGAGGACATTGTGAGCCAGCTCATGAGTAATCCCGATATCGACGACACAGTCAAGTCCCGGCTGAAAGAAGAAATCGATAAAGACATACAACTCGAAGAGCAGTGGCAAAAGATCCAGAAAACCCTCGAGGTGCGGTATCTCACTGCCAGTCAGCAGTATCGAGAAGCTCACGAGGCGCACAATGCTGCTGCCAGCACGATCCAGCAGCAGCGTCGTCAACTCCAAGAGCAACAGCAATCCTTAAACGGTGGTGCTGGCGGTGGCGCTGGCGCAAAAGGAGTTGTTGACAGCGTCAATGCGGCCATTGCTCAAAAAGGGAAAAAGAAAAACAGAAGGAAATCAAATAAAAACCTTCAAGTACCCTTTTCGGCTGCTACGACTCCATCCGCTTATGACCTCGTGGCTACTAATTCTTCATCACCGTCTATTCAATCTTCCGCCACCACAGATTATTATTCCTCACTTTCAGGAGTCAACAACTATCCTGACACTTCTCCACCCACTACTCATACCACTGCATTTCCTAATATTCTACAGCGTACTCCGCCTCGATCAGACCATGTTGATGACGATACCCCCATGAGCCCGTCTGTGGATATGCTGCTGCCATCAAATCTGTTTGGAGCCGACGACTTGACAGACTCATTTGCTGCTATTATTAACGATCTGCCGCGAACCAGAGATCACGGACGTCCTTCGGTATCTATGTTGGCAGAAGCTTTTGGTAACAGACCACCTTCTTTAGGTGGTGACTCTTCGGCGTCTCCCAAGGCATCAATCCTATCTCTTCAGGATGTTAGTCCTTCATCTCCTGGCCTTGTACCATCGTCTCCTCAAGATAGTTATGGCGGCTTTGGTGCATTCCCGGGAACCAATGGTTATAACGGTAGTGTTCATTCATTAGCAGTAGTTGATGAAGAGATCCAAAAGAAACAGCCAAACACAGCAAAAAAATTCAGTAGCATGTTTTTCTTTTCCAGACCTAAACAACGAGATGAAAAAGATGACGACGATATTGCCATCGGGACCAGCGAGCCTGCCGATGATGTGATTACGTCTCCCATCATAGGAAATGGAAGCTCGTCGTTTTTGGATGTAGGGCCAATTGGCACCCGGCCAAGAACTGGTAGTTATAACTCTGCCCGTAGTCTTGGTATCTCCATCTCCAGCATTAATGGCACTCAAGGAAGCAATTTCTTCAATCCCTGGACAGATGTTGCCCCTACCACGAGTGCGAATGCCAGTTCTCTTGGAATCGTGTCGCCTACTCCTATGGACAATGGTTCATCAACAACAACTGGTCATAATAGTAGTACCCAATTGTTCCCTGTTACTCCCACATCTAAACCAAAGGGGTTTGTTGGAAGTGGAATGTGGTCTGTTTTCAACCGAGATCGTGAACGAGAACGTGGGGCAAGCGGTCTCAAGAATGACATTTCCATGCTTGATTCTGCATCTAATGGATCGCCTCCTTCTGGCTCGGAGTCATGGCCTGATATGCCCATGTTACTAGTCAGTAATAGCCAGGACTCGGCTGGTCATGACAGTATTGTAAGTAACGGTGCTACCAGTCGCACTAGCGGTGCTTCTGCCCATACTGGGCCTCTCAGCTCAAGTGGGAACAAGTTTTCGAAAAGTTTTGCCGAGCTTTTCACGTCGTCAAACAAGGACCAGCCGACTTCTACAGTGTCTTCTGCTTCTTCGCCACAGACACCTCGATCGAAAAGCGAGTCCAAATCGATTGCCCAGTTATTTGGCGGTAAATCAGAAGCCAGATCGGATCTCAAATCTCCGGCGGATGATTATGAGTTATCTGCCAGTGTTGAGTCTAGAGAATCTCTTAACAAAGAGTCCATTCTCCAGAAAAGCATGCGGACCTTTTCCACTTCCCGTAAGGGGTCTTCTTCATCGTCATCGTCTAAGTTTGTACGAAGGTTAAGTCTTTTTGGCAAAAAGGGTGAGCCCCGCGAACTCAGCGATAGCGAGGACATTCCCGAAGAGACAATTCAAGAAGATTCCCAGGATCTGGTTGACGAGTGATTATTTATTATGTATAAAAATGAAATTTATTGTACACAAACGGCGTATGGTTAGAAGGTAACCTTTTTGCCACTGGAAGGAACAATAGATACTTTGGCACGTTGGGCAGTGGCCAAAGCGAGCCCAGGAGCAGTTCTGACAGGAGCCTTGTCTCTTCGTGGCTTTCTTTCCTTTGGTTTGGTGAACGAAGAAGACTCAGACTGGTCAGCCATCGATTGGGGGGACTCGTTTGACGGCTCCACGACTCCTTCGTCGTCCTCCTCGACTTCCTTACGAACACCACCGCCAATAATACTCTTTTGCTTATCCTGCTTGGTTCGCTTACTTCGATCTTCACCGTATTCTAACTTCAACAACCGACCATGAAGCTTTTTACACCGCTTGTCTTGTAATGCGCTTGTAGCTGAGGGAATCTCTTTGAAATCAATAAATGCAAACCCTTTACAATTTCCCGAGTCTTCAAAAGTGGCCATGCGAATTCTCACAATCTCACCGCAGTGCTGAAAGTGCATTTGCAGGTCGTCTTCTTTAGTATCAAATGATAAGTTTCCAACAAACACGATTCTCGTGGGAGGGTGCTCTTTTTTGACAGGACGGCCTTCGAAAGACTTTGAATTCTTTATGAGCAGCCTGCGGCCATTCAAATGTGATTCTGATAGAGCGATGGCGGCCTCGAGTTGAGCAGCAGTCTCGAAATCAACGTACGCAAAGCCCTTGGATTTGGGTAAATGGACGCGAGTGATGCTTTTATCGGTGATTCTATCCAATTCCTGTTCATTTTGTGCCGTCTTGGTAGTAAGGAAACGTCTTAGATCCTCTTTGCTAGTGTCATAGGACAAGTTTCCAATCCACACTCCAAACTCTGATCTTCTGCTTTGCTGTTCTTCTTCTTCCTTTGGGTGCTTTTTAGTCGTGCTCTTTTTCTTTTCGTCGATTTTCCCTTTTTTCAGCAGACGTAGCTGTTTTTTGGATAGTGGTTCTGGAGCGTCCAAGTCGATTTCCAGTTCGGATTCGGAGTTTGACTGCTCTTGTTCATCTTGACTGTCTTTTTTGGCCTTTTTTTCTTTCTTTTCTTTCTTTTCCACTGCTACATTTTCCACCTCAACAGCCTCTACCGCCTTGCGCTTCTTACTGGTCTTTTTTAATTTGCTACTCATCTTTATATAACCGTTTATCCAGTTTAATCAACACTTGAGTCTGTTTATCTATCTCATCAGTGAAAGTGAAAAAAAACCCGACGATCTCCAAACGGCTGGTTCCACCCCCTGCAGGATGATCAGCTCTGCAAGCAGGACCCTGCTCCCTTGCTCCCTACCCCCTTGCTCCCTACCCCCTGGTTAGACCAAACTTCTTTTACATACATAGATACAACTAAGAAGACGATTTCTCCTTCTGAATAAGCTTGGCAATGGTCTGAAGCTGGATATTGGTAGTGCCCTCGTAAATAGTGCCAATCTTGGAATCCCGGTAAAACTTCTCCAAGGTATCCTCACGAGTGAAGCCTACACCGCCCATCCAGTCAACAGCCGCCGACGAGACTCTCTGGGCCATTTGAGATGCATACAGTTTGGCCATGGCGGCCTCTTTTACAAACGACCTGCCTTCTTCCTTGAGACGAGCTGCGTTGTAAAGCAGCAGTCTGGAAGCTTCAATGTCAGTAGCAGCTTGAGCAATCTGGAACTGGACACCCTGGAACTCGCCAATGAGTTTGTTAAACTGCTTGCGGTCGTTGAAAACATAGCTGGTGGCTCTATTGAAAGCCCCCTGAGCTAGACCCGTCATCTGGGCGGCAATGCCGATACGGCCCTCGTTAAGACATTCAATGGCTATTTTATATCCCTTGCCTTCTTCTCCAAGAAGGTTTTCCTTGGGAACTACGATATCGTCGAAATGGAGCACACAGGTCGACGACGCCTTAATGCCGAGCTTCTTTTCCTTTTTGGCAATTTGGATGCCCATATCTTTTTCCACAACAAATGCAGTAATGCCCTTGTATCCCTGGGACGGGTCGAGGTTAGCCAGAATGACAAAGATCTCTGCCTCGGCAGAGTTGGTGATCCACATTTTAGACCCCGTGAGAACATAATCGCCATCAGCGTTCTTAGTAGCTCTAGATTTCAGCGCAAAAGCATCGGAGCCCGAAGACGCTTCGGAAAGACCGAAAGAACCCACTTTACCGCTAGCCAATTGCGGCAGGTATTTCTCCTTCAGCTCCTTGGATCCGTATGTTCGGATAGTAGTATTGACCAGAGTGTTATGGACATCGTTCAACACCGACACCGACGGATCCACCTTGGCCAGTTCTTCCACGACCAGGATGGCCGACGTGAACGACGCCCCGGCGCCTCCCAATTCCTCGGGAGTCTCAATAGCCATGAGCCCGTTATCAAACATGGCCTGGATAATAGCCGGATCCATTGCCTCGTTCTCGTCCATCTCTCGCACCTTGGGCGCCACAACTTCCTCAGCAAACTTGGCCACCGTCTCTCGAAACAAGTCCTCTTCTTCCGTGAACGTATTCAAAGACTGGATCCCTCTGGCAAGGGCCGGTCTTACAACACCCCCGCGACTGGCTCCACCACCGGCCAAACGGGATGCAAACACGCGACTGGCATTCGCTGACACTGACGACTTTGCCAACTGTCTCAACATTCTGCAACAAACAATCAAAAAAAACTGCCTCCACGAAACAATATATATTTTTCACCCAGATCAAGTATATCTCTACATATATATATACTCGAGACACACCCCGCATTGTACCCCGGTATTAGGGTAAGTGGGGTCGGCCGGTCGGCCTGTGTTCGGTGCCAGCCCGCCTCTGCCTCCGGCGGCTGGGCGCTGCCCAGACCCGCTGCTCCGCTTCGCGGAGAATCACGAGCGTGAGGCCTACGTTCCCCGGTTCTGCCTCCGGCGGCTGGGCGCTGCCCAGACCCGCTGCTCCGCTTCGCGGAGAATTACGAGCGTGAGGCCTACGTTCCCCGGTTCTGCCTCCGGCGGCTGGGCGCTGCCCAGACCCGTTGCTCCGCTTCGCGGAGAAACTCGAGCGTGCTCAGTGGTCCTCGCTCCGAGCGCAGCGAGCCACGGGTCTGGGCAGCGCCCAGCCGCCGGAGGCAGAACCGGGGAGCGTGCGTGGACAGGGGAAACTCTAGCATATACAAACATGAACAGTGGTAAGAATCGTAAGAAGGGGTCGTGCGAGGATCTATCTAGCGAGGACGGCTGCGGGCAGGGCCGTCAGAGGTTGTGGTTGTGGCTGTGGCTGTGGAGGGGAAGTGGCAGGGGCGGCCTGGTTCTGCTGCTGGCGACGATTGACCTGCTGGCGGTAGTAGTCGTGGCGCTGCTGGGACCGGTCCGAGGCGGCGTGCCGTGAGCGGGCAGGCGCCGAAGTCCGGCGAGGAATGGGTTCGATGCCGAAGAAAGAGCGGATCAGATCCGACGTCGAGTTGCTTCGCACCGTGTCGTGGGAATGGCGGCTACGGTAGTGATGATGGTGGTGGTGGTGATGGTGATGGCGACGAGCGGTGGGAAGAGGAGCGTTGATGAGCTCGTCGTCTTCGGGCTTGGCTACGTAGTAGTCAAACTTACACAGCGGACAGTAGGCCCTGCGGGTCGTGAGCCAGGGGTCGACACACTCGGCATGGAAAATATGGCCACATGAAAGTCGTCTCACAACCTCTTCATTGGCCATGGTATCTATACATATAGCACATGTATCATCAGGAATATCGTCTTCAATTATGACCATGGCGTCGTCCTCAATGTCGTCATACGACGATGACGCCGACGCCGACTCTGAAATGGACCCGGAGGCAGACTGATAGCATTGAGATTGGGCCTCGAGACCTGGTCCTTGCTCAAAACTTAGCAGTGTATCTGATTTGGGAACGCCAGCGCCGTCGCCGTTGGCCCCATCCCGCTCGAACATTGTATAACGCTGATCTTCGTTCAGAGGGTCGTGGGGGTCCATCGGATCCGGACCGCCGTTTATTGTAGACACATGTGGAGGTGCCGTTGTGACGCCGGTCGTGATGTCCTGTTCCGGTACTATATTGAGGTGTTTTTCATCGACTTCACGAGGCCCCGAGTCCGACAAATCTGGCTCATCGACCGCCAGTTTAGCCGCCTTATAGCTCTGTAACGGGAACTTTTCATCCACATCGGCCTGCGACATGAGCCGTGGCTTCTTCTTTTTATTGAGACGAGAGTTGATTCGGGCCCTGGCCTGGGCTTGAGCCTGAGCATGGTTTTGCTGCTCCTCGGACCGAGCGGCCGAGTGATGACGGTGTCTATAACAGTAATGGAAACTCATAAATGCGCTATAAGGAATACAGAACAACATGACCAGTACACTGGCCACGAATGTTCGTAAGGTGTCAGCTAGAATCATGACAATTGCGCCTAGGATTTTACCTAGCAGATGTAGGCCGCTTTTCATTTTGATGGAGAATGAATGAATGAATGGATGGATGGATGGAATGGAGAACAGGTGGAATGGGAGGAATGAACTTGGGAACAATCAACGCTTTCAAGGGATGGAACGTACAAAGGGTGTGCTTGTAGTGCTTGTGCCTTTTGTGCTTTGCCTTTTGTGCTTTGAATTTTGTGCTCTGCTTGTCGTGCTTTCACTTGTGCCTGTGCCTTTTGTGCTTTGCTTGTGCTTGTGCCTTGTTCGGAGAAGAAAAAACTCAGTTCGGTGCGCCTGCCAATAATAGAAATTCAGTCGGATAAAAAACC
The DNA here is from genome assembly GCA_030583365.1 of Sugiyamaella japonica. NCBI lineage: Eukaryota > Fungi > Ascomycota > Dipodascomycetes > Dipodascales > Trichomonascaceae > Sugiyamaella > Sugiyamaella japonica. The sequence continues at coordinate 15,727 of JAJMIG010000120.1, forward strand.
CTGAGCGAGGTGTTTTTTTTTTAAGTTTCAACGTGCTAGGATGATTTGCAGGGATATGATAGTTCTCTCCTCACAGTCACCGACTCTCAGAGTTCTTTTGTTGCTGTTGCTGTAAAGTGGCAGTCAGTGCTGAATCCCTCGCCAGACAACTTTGGGTCCAGAATCACTTTCAGAGGTTCAATGCAAATGTAAACTAAGTCAGATCAGAAAATATCCCGACTCTTCCAGTGAGAACCCTCTTAAAGACTGCCGCCGCCTGCCTAGCCCTGCTACGGCACGATAGCTGTGGGGGAACCACTGTACAAGGGCTAAAGGGCTACAGCGTCTGCCGACTCCACTTTTCGCTGCCTTGTCTTGCGTTATCCACTGAGTTCATGGCATTTTTCCGATTCCATATGCTATGCAGCGGCTGATATGGGAGGCTCTTGCATGTTGGGACGTCGGAATAAAGCTGCACCAGAAGCCAGGCTTTACGACAGGCGTGACGAAAGGCGTGACCAAAGGCGTGACGACAGGCGGAATGACAGGCGGAATGGCAGGCGGAATGGCAGGCTTGAATGACCTTTCAGGTGGATGAGTGACCTCACTAGCTGAACATGGCGGCAGTGCTGCTCGTATGGCATAGCAGAAATCGTTGCACCAGGCAGGGTCAAAGTTGCCTGATCAAACGAGATAATGGAACTACACAGCAGTGGCTCCACAAGCTTGTACGAGTGTGTGATTGTCAACCGGTGGTGGGGCATTACTCTTCTCCTCTCCATCCATTCATCATCCTACATTCAATTACTTACATTATATTTACGAGCAGTATTCCTACGCCCAAGAGGACCGAAAGTAGAGAAGAGGAAATCATAGTACAGGTATACTTGTACTTGTACTTGTACTTGTACTTTGCACTGTGTATAACTTGTGGTGATATATATATAATCTGTTGTGTACACAGGTGGTGGTTATTCATGCAAAATGTGGGGCACCGGCCCCTGTCGATCTTTTCAGTCTCGTCTATTGACGTTTGCAACAGACAGCCAGGTTTCGGTGGTACTGGGAGCTGGGCAGGCAACGGAATCGACTCAGGGTCTTGCGATGCATGACGCGGATCGCGCTGCTTCGGCCTGCTTAATTCGTGTTTGTATTCATCTGTTCAACCTGCCGCTTCAAGAGAAGTGGCTGTCGTCACGCGTGCACCACTCGGGTACCCTGTAGTTGCTCACTCTGGTCACGAACAGGTGCACAATCAGCGAGACATGGCCAGGTGTTGCATTGCGTTCTCCGCGAAGCGGAGCCACGGGTCTGGGCAGCGCCCAGCCGCCGGAGGCAGGTCCACGGTCGCCAGTCGCCAGTCGCGATCACGTCGGTATGCAGGGGTGCCGACATCCGCCTGTGGCAGTGAACATCAATCTGCAAATAATTATTGGAATAAATAATAATTAGCCAACTGAGGAGGGCGCGAGGGACGAGATGGACAAGCGAATCGGGAGGTCGAATGGGTGGGCGTGTCAGATAAATTGGTTCTATAGTGGTGGTTTCATTGTGTTATTGGCTGTTTCAGTCTGGGTGTCTTGAGATAGAACCTAAATGTGTAACGGCGACCGCTCGTTACGACAACTGTCGTCGTGCCTCATTCGTGCCTCATATTTCGCCTAGTTCCTTCAACTTGGTACCGATGGCGACCGCGTCCATCGCCAGAAGGACGTGACGATGCAGCTGATTGAGGAAGGAAAAAAGGGGGACCATGCCTGCATAACCGGTATGTGGAAGATTATTAACCACCTTGTGAGACTGCAGTAATGAAAGTTTAAGTTGTCTTTAGGGTGGATGAAACGTCTGGACCGCGTTCAGTTGGTTCGTATACGCGCACAGCCTGGTAGTTCGTGGATCCCAGGGGAAGAAATGGTGAACGTTTTTGTGGTTGTTGATAAATAAACCTTAATCAGAGTATAATAAGAGTACTGGTTCGCTTTTGGAGAGATTGTTTTTCTGTCATGATTATTCAAGGCATGGCTAGTACTATTGGTCCTTCTGCTGCTGCTGGCCATCGGCTGCATTTGAAAGATACAAATCAGATCGATGTGACGGTATTACCAAGTGCGCGACCATCGTCGAGCTCATTGTCCAAGAGACTGCGTCGTCCTTTATCAATAATCTCCATTTCATCCAATTCAACTAATGAAGCATATACGTCGTCTCTATCTCCGATCTCTTCGCGGTCTCCATCGTCGATATCTTCTACAATCTCCATGACGGGGAAAAAGGCTGCTGCTTCAGTGCGGAAGCTGATGATGCACCAGTCTTCAGAGAGACCGGCGGTTTATCGAGATCAAAGCATGTCGACGACGTCTACCAATTCCAACTCATCAGTCAATATTGAGCCTGACGTTAGAAAAGGCAGCACATTGCCTTTGGTGCCGGAATCTCAATGTCAAAGTGCAGTCACCACTTCTGTGACCCATAGGCGAAAGGGATCTCGTTTTGAGACTCTGGGCAAGTGGAGGAAAAGCATAGCTGATTTTTCAGAGCTTCTAGATCAGAATGATAATGGTACGGAAGCTGGTCTCGATACTAGCTCGTCTCGTCGGTCTAGTCGGCACGCCAGACCTGTCAGTTGCATTTCACCAAGCTATTTGGATGTCACGACGACTCATTGGAAACCTCCATCTCCGGTTCTTTCTGTCGTAGACACTCCAACTTCTGCTTCAGCTGTTCCTCTATCGCCCATTACGCCCAACCATATTCCTACACTTTCACCTAGGAATTCCCAGGAGCTCATGACATGTTCGACTGATTCTACTGTTGTGTGGATAGGCCATGAAGCTATTGAAACATGTCAAGGAAGAAATCCAGCCATTGCATCTAGAAAAGACTTGCTTCTTTGCGAAGATACGTTTAATCCGTTTGATGACGAAGATGAAGTGGACATATATCCCAGCAAGTTGACAGTAAGGACCGAGTTCTGGTAAGAGGACCAGCAAGTACAGTAATGACCCGCGGATATACATCCTAGCAAGTTTACAGTAATGACTCGCGGATATACATCCCAGCAGGTTTACTGTTAAGACCCAGCTCTGGTAACAGGACCAGCAAGTTTACATTAAGGACCCGTGGATATACATCCCAGCAGGTTTACTGTTAAGACCCAGCTCTGGTAACAGGACCAGCAAGTTTACAGTAAGGACCTGTGGATATACATCCCAGCAGGTTGACAGTTAAGACCCAGCTCTGGTAACCGGACAAGCAAGTTTACATTAATGACCCGTGGTATACATCCCAGCAGGTTGACAGTTAAGACCCAGCTCTGGTAACCGGACAAGCAAGTTTACATTAATGACCCGTGGTAGACATCCCAGCAGGTTGACTGTTAAGACCCAGCTCTGGTAACAGGACCAGCAAGTTTACATTAAGGACCCGTGGATATACATCCCAGCAGGTTTACTGTTAAGACCCAGCTCTGGTAACAGGACCAGCAAGTTTACAGTAAGGACCTGTGGATATACATCCCAGTAGGTTGACAGTTAAGACCCAGCTCTTGTAACAGGACCAGCAAGTTTACAGTAAGGACCTGTGGATATACATCCCAGCAGGTTTACTGTTAAGACCCAGCTCTGGTAACAGGACCAGCAAGTTTACAGTAAGGACCTGTGGATATACATCCCAGTAGGTTGACAGTTAAGACCCAGCTCTTGTAACAGGACCAGCAAGTTTACAGTAATGACCCGTGGTATACATCCCAGCAGGTTGACAGTTAAGACCCAGCTCTGGTAACAGGACCAGCAAGTTTACAGTAATGGCCCGTGGTATACATCCCAGCAGGTTGACAGTTAAGACCCAGCTCTGGTAACCGGACCAGCAAGTTTACAATAAGGACACAGTTCTGGTAAAAAGGACCCTCATCATATTCTCTTTAGCATCTATATATAATATTTATCATTCTTGCATATAAAATCACATAGCACAAATATGATTTTTTTAATTTCATTTCGTAATACTAGATATAAATATACTAATGCAAATAAACAATACTATTCATCTTTATTGATCCTCCAAGACCATTGGAGTCATGGGTTCTTCAGCAGGAGTTCCTACTGGATGCAAAGTTGGTGAATCTGGCAAGCCCAGATCAGCATGTAGTGACACAGGTATCTGAACGGGTCGTATCATCGATGCTGGATTGCTGCGGTCTGCGAAATTACTCGTGACTTCGGGGGGTCCTTGATTCAAGGTAAATGCAGTGGGAGATGAACCAAGAGACATGGGCTCTAAAAATGGTGATTCGGGAGGAATCAAGTGATCGCTGGTACGTATTGACGACATATCAATAGGCTGTGAAGACCTCGTACCTGCTACTGAAGAAGAGCCAGGTCCCGATATGACTACTGACGTTGTTCGAGAAAAGTAGTGTTTGATTCTTTCTCTATGAGGAGCAGCCAGTTGGACTCTCTGTGATGATGACACTGGAGATACGGGACCAGCATCGTCATTGCATGTATATTCAAAGGAAAAATTCTGACCAGTCTGTAGTTTTTGCTGCTGCAGCGGCTGCTGGTCAGTGTCAAATGATAGTGATAGTAGGGAAATCGATGAAGTGCTAGGAAGTAGATTGACAGCAGCAGATGGCGAAGAAGACGACTCCGTCCCGCTCGGACTGGCAATATGATACTGACGAGATGGCGACGACACCGACTCGGTATTAATAGACAGCGAGTTGAGACTCGTATAAATATCTCTTGGGGAATGAGCAACAAGAAGAGGAGACGGGAAAGACGATGGAGTCATTGATGGAGACATAGGAGATGGCATAATGTGGACTAACTAATGTCAAGGTCACAAGGTGACGTTAACGAGTACGCGGAACAAGCGTACGGTTCTATCAAAAACAGTTTGACACGATATCACAATCGACTATCACAACAAAGTCACGCAACTGAATAATTATCACTATTCGGATAGCCTGATCCCAGAATCCTAGATATCTGTGCAGAGCAGAAATAAACGTGCTGCCAAACTCTTTGCGCCTGTTAAATTTGCAACCCAAGCTTTATCTAAATAGATCCAGTTTGGTGAAGATATTGATTAGTGAAATGTTTAAAGAGTCGATTTTCCAGATCAATTGTATAGTATTTGTAGTAGCGGATTGCCCTCAGCCGTGTCAGGATCCAGTAGGCAATATAATAAGCATAAGCACCGTCAGATTAGATCCAGATACTAATAATAATAAATGGAATTTGACAAAGTTAAAGTTTAAATGTTGTTGGGCGGGTGTGAATAATAGTGGTATTGGAGGACGAAACAATGGTATAATCATTTGTAAGATGTAGATGTACCTGACACGACCCAGTCATTGAGCGTTTGGTGGATCCAGGTAACATGGATTGGGACTTGAGTGGAATTCAGGTTTAAATGTATAAAATGTAGTGACAGAGTAGTGAAGGCCCGAGAGCCCAGTAGTGATAGATAATAGGGAAATGGTGGAATTAAATCTACGCGCTGAATGAATGCGAACCTAATGCTGTGCTGTATTATAATCTGGCAAGTCAGCAACTTATAGTGTCGTGAAATCGACAACACTGTGATCTTGTTAGTGCAACACTTTACCACCACCCATGACCGTGTGTTTGTTCAATTCTACGGCTGCCACACCCATTACTCCTGAGTAAAAGTAAACACCCGATCATTTCCCAATGCAGCCGGTCCCTGCATCCCTGCATCCCTGCATTGCCCTGCGTACACTCCCTGACACACAAATGGGAAAGCTTTAAAGTGTTTATGATTTAATTTGCTAATTCAATAACTGACACTGAAGTTCGAATACAGCTAACCGAATTCTGTGCATTGTTTAACATAGTTTGATTAATATTTGCCGCCACCACCACCACCTCCACCACCACCACATCAACCTTAATAAACAAAGTGTACAATTATCAAAACCTACATTATCAAAACCTACATTATCAAAACCTACATTATCAAAACCTACAATTATCAAACCCTACAATTATCATCCTTTCTACCATTGCCACTATCCTTAACCTCCTAATAAACAAAAGAGAATAGTTTGAAAATAATTTACTCCACTGGGGTCGAGCATATTAGGGTTCAGATCCTGCTCATCAGTCAGCACCAACGCATATATACCCCCAGCTCGTTCTTGTTTTACACAAACAAACATATCATTACAATGTTCACAGGCATCGTAGAGCATTTAGGAGGTAAGCGACAGAGCGACAGAGCGACAGTCATTACACCTTGCGGCGTGCATTTTAACTAACCTCTGTCAGTTGTATCCGAGTTCAGCGCTTTAGACTCTTCCGAGTCTGGAGGCAACGGAGCCTCGTTGACTATCAGCAAATCGGCCCCTATTCTTGGTGATTGTCATTTGGGCGACTCCATTGCCATCAACGGCGTGTGCTTAACAGCCACCGAGTTCACGGAAGACGAGTTTAAGGTAGGAGTGTCACCCGAGACGCTGCGAAGAACGAACCTGGGCGATCTCAAGCCTGGCGACGAAGTCAATCTCGAGCGAGCCGTATCTGGCCATGTTCGATTCGGAGGCCATTTCGTCCAGGGACACGTTGACACAGTGGCCGAGATAGTGGCCATTGAACCCGATGCCAATGCCGTCAACTACACGGTGGCGCCTCGTGACAAGGCCTATCTCAAGTACATTGTCGAAAAGGGCTTCGTGGCCATTGACGGCACGTCCCTGACCGTCACGGCCGTCGACGACGCCAACGGCACCCTGTCCGTCATGCTGGTTGCCTACACACAGAGCAGAGTCGTCATTGGCAAAAAAAAGGTCGGCGACCTCGTCAACATCGAGGTCGATCTCATGGGCAAGCTCATCGAAAAGCAGGTCTCGTCCATCATCGACATCCAGGCCAGCCACTATCTGGAGGCCCTCGTCGACAAAGTCGTCTCTGCCAAACTCAGGTCCGTAGCCCAATAGACTGTGCTGCCCCCCCGGCCTTCGCCTCCGGCGGCTGGGCGCTGCCCAGACCCGTTGCTCGCTTCGCTCGAGAGCGGGGAAGTGGAGCCCACTCGGTCCCCGGCCTTCGCCTCCGGCGGCTGGGCGCTGCCCAGACCCGTTTCTCGCTTCGCTCGATAGCTCGTTTCTGTTCTCCATGAGCGAACTGGAGAGCCGGTGCAACGCAGGCCTGCCCACTTCCAGCTGACCCACTTGGCAGTTTGGGCCACTGGGGGAAATCGTGTCTGCGGCCGAGAACGACGGCCGGCTTTTCCTAGGAGCCCTCACTTTGCCTGCAGAGCAGCTTTCCTCGAGCCGGCCCTGCAACACACTTGTACCAACCCCAGACTGCCCCTTGAACACACTGCCACTCCCTGCTCGTGTCGAGCGAAGCGAGCAACGGGTCTGGGCAGCGCCCAGCCGCCGGAGGCAGAAGCAGGCTCGCCAGCGTGGAGCGAATGTGCTGGGCCCTGGCGACGGTCTGTTCGTGTCGAGCGAAGCGACCAACGGGTCTGGGCAGCGCCCAGCCGCCGGAGGCGGAGGCCCTCGGAGGTAGAGGACGTATGTGTATTAGTTAGTTAGGAGCTGCTGTGGCCGCGAGGAGGAGGAGGGTGCCGGGGCGGGGTCGTCGTTGAAGATGAGACAGACGCCCTCGTCGCCGGCGGAGATGATGCGGGAGCCTTTGTTTTGGTGGGCAAAGCCCAGGACTCCGGCATTGTGGCCCTTTGCCTCCCATTTGGACTCGCCGCTGCGGACGTCCCATTTGTTGATGGAGCCGTCGATGCCGCTGGATAATAGATAGGGCGTGCCGGGGATGAAGTCGAGTTTGGTGATGGAGTCGCTGATTTTCAGGGTCCGGCGCACCTTCCAGCTCGCGACGTCGTATAATTGGATCTCTCCATTGACATTGCCGACCGCCAGCACGTTGGCGGAGTCCGACCACGCCATGCCTTCTATGCTCTTGTCCAGAAGATCGAGATCCTCTTCGGCACTGGTGCTGCCGGTCACCGTGGTCAGGACATTGCCTTTTTCGACTCCTAGAATCATCACCGTGCCATCTGTAGACCCGACCGCAATGGATCTACCAGACGGCGACGGCGTGATCGAGACCCAAGGATGCTCGCCTTTCAACTCCCGGGGCGTTAGAGTATAGTTCGCTGTTGAAGTGTAGACATTCCAGTTGACAATGGTGGTGTCGTCGGAAATGGTTACAAGCGTTAGAGTATCCATATCGTCAGTATTGACAAAAAGTCCGTTATTAGTAGGCATACTATGAGACTGTAGCACAGAGATATTCTCCAGCTTGGGTTCAAGTGAGTAGCACCATACGGACCCATCTGAGGCGCCTGCTGCGAAAATGTTCTGTTGAGGATGGAATCGGATCCATATGATCTCGTCTACTTCCTGAGTGCTACCAACAAACTCCCATTTCTGGCCTCTCATGGCGGCCTTCCATACACGGATCTGGCCCGACATGTCGCCAGTGACGAGAAAGCTGCCGTCAAACGTGAATCCTCCAGTGACCACCGACTCAGTATGGCCACTAAGCTGAGCTACAAGTTTAGGAGGATGGGCGTTTGTGGTCCATATATAGCCCATATTATCTCCACCACCAGATACCACCATTGGCAGAGTAGGATGCGATGCAATAAGGAAGACAGAATCAGAATGAGTGTCGAAATAGGACGACGAGTTATTGGACATGTCTATTTCAATGGAATCTGGTCCGTCGTATTCATCCAGGTCATCGTTGGCCTCGTCGTCGTCGTCATCTTCCGACATTGGCTGGTGGTCTACATCGTCGGCAGCAGCTTCTTCGCCGATTTCACCTGCTTCGATATAAGCGGCATCGTCTTCTTCGACCGGCAGTTGTGAATGATGGTCGGACATTGGGAACTGGGAAAGAGTAAATGAGTATCTAAGTAGCAGACTGGATCAGATATTGAAAAATATATATTTTATTAGGTAATGTTTTCAGCCCTGCCTTGCAGAGCGTCTATGATGAGAGTGAGCCAAACTGGTGAGCCAAACTGGTGAGCCAGACTGCTGAGCTAAACTGCTGAGCCAAACTGCTGAGCTGAGATGAATGACAGCTGCCTCATGAGTCGTTAATGTTCATGTCATGGACAGAGCCCAATCCAGAAACATGAATCATGGTGGAGGAGGAGACGAGAACATGCATTTGTATAGTTAGACAATCTATCATTCTACCGCCAGCACAAGTACGACAGTGGTACGTAGCATCAAAATACCGTTTCAGCACCACCCGTATTGATAAGTTCAATCTCAGCTTCGGAAACTGGCTGGTATTGGAATCGCTTCGGAAGCTCGCTTCGCGAGAAATACTCGCCTGGAGCAGCGGCAATCGAGATGCCCTTGCCGCCTAGAGGGCCGTGAGTGGTGGCGTTTTTTCTGTATTCTGCAAACGATGAAGGAAGGCTATCTGAAGGAGATTGAGGATGGACTTGAGGAGGTGCTGCTTCCTTTAAAGACGGACCGTGCGACCGTTTGCCTAGAAAGTGAATCAAGGGAGTTCGAAGCAGCGTACGACAAGGGCGCATTTTGATGGTTATTGCTGATTGACTTGTAATTGGCCACCAAAACAGATTCGTCTGATATCCTTAACGACAATCTCAAGTGAACAAAATGAAAAAGAACAAGCACCAAAGTCGAGTTTAATGCTCGTGAAAAACTGGGCAAGGAACTTGTCGGAGTTTCGATTCGACGAATAAACTGTGGATATTGTTAGCCACCGAACCGATGTGCCGATAACCACCACCCCCTTTGCTACTCTTACTTGGCTGCTATCAAACTTTTCTAGTCGATAGATAAATTCCTGGTCAGCAAATCTGCTTTCTTATATAGATTGTTTTTAGCGAGCTCATTCCCCGCCATTAACTTACAAAGTTTATTGCTATCTCTCACGCCACAATCGCCCCCTCACAAGCCCGCTCGCTAGCCCGCTGGCTAATCTGACACCCCGCTACTTCCCATTTTCAGCGGCCCTTCTCCATGTACAAATTTTCCTGTGCCTTATCAGACACCGTCTCACTTCGTTTACGCTCCTGATTGCACCATCACGCATGCAGATCTGACATGTACCCCTCAGACCGTGTGCAGGAGCAGCGGCTGCTTCGCGGACGACGGGCTCAGGGGGAAATGCCTCCGGCGGCTGGGCTCTGCCCAGACCCGTAGCTCGCTTCGCTCGAGTTTTCGGGTGCGGGGAGTGATGGATGGAGGCGTGGTCGGTTGTGTGAAACGCTTGGCTGGCCCAAAAAAATAACATTTATATGGCCGGTTTCAAATATATTAAGGTGCCCTGGAAAACGAATTGTAGGTCGGTTAGTTACACACTAGAAGCCAATTCGGTGAAATGATAGCGTTGCATTTCTTAACCATCTACATGGGTAGTTGGTTGCGAAACTCATCAACCAGGAATTGTTATCAATGGCCCGTATGATACAGTTTGCTCACACCATCTCTGATAGGGCCTACAACTCGCTATTCTGTGCGCTCAATGGCTCGTAAGGTGACACTTTTTTTGCACGACATCTCTGCTAGCGTCTACTGACTAGTAGCCTAGTCTCCTGGCTTAAAGGCTTGTATGGTGTGATGCAGTTTGTCTGGATCAAATCTGATAGAGCCAAGGATCACTAGTCTGCTCGCTCAATGACTCTTATGGTAATACAATCGCCAAAATTTTGGGATAGAGCCTGGAGACTATTAGTCTTCTCGCTCAATGGCTCGTATGGTAATACTACTGCCATTCTGCTCGTCTGAAGAGAGTATTATCCATTCCATGGGCAGGCTAATTAAACCCAATCAGATGCGGTTCACCTGATTGAGTCACTTTTCCGTCGTAAGAGCAGAAGCCATTCTCGGATTCAAAGATGTTCGTTAAAGTGATTGGCTTAGAAGTCACCCCTAGTTTGAAGAGTATGATCCATTCCATGGGCAGGCTGGATAAACCCAATCAGATGCGGTTCACCTGATTGAATCACTTCTCCGTCGTAAGAGCAGACGCCATGCTTATCGGATTCAAAGATGTCCGTTAGAATAATTGAGGAGAAATCAATACTCATGTGAACAAACCTGCTGGGTCTACATGTCTGCCATGAAGAAGTGCCAAGATTGAAAAGTCTAGTCCTTGCTGGTAAGCAGCTTCAGGATGGCAGTGAAACGTCTAGTTTTGCTGGTAAGCAGCTTGAGGATGGCCGTACACTCTCTGATTACAATATTCAAACCGAGGTGACTCTTCAGTCAGTGGATGCCTTCTCCTCCATGGTGGTATGCAAATGTTCGTCAAGACTTTGACTGGTAAAACTACTACTCTCGAGATGGAATCGAGCCGGTGACTCACAACCTTGCCCAGGTACCGCCCAGAAGGCTTATAATATGATCTATGATAGCAGCGTGAACTGTTGTCGTTATAACCAGATGATAGAGTTATACTCCACGCAACTTCTCCACCTCGAAACCGTCAAATGAGCTTTTTTCAGCACTGCTGGATGTGCCCTTCCGTGTCGGGCTATGACAATCCACGCGCTTGTCGACTCGCCCAAAGATATTTGGTTTTAGTCAAACAATCCGTCAAGTTGGATTGGTGCCTGAAGATTTCCACAATCTTTGTTAAAGTCATGGAGCAGGTGTCCAGATAAGCTCTGATAGAGCCTACAGGTAGTAGCCGGCTCAATGACTCGTATGGTGATACAGTTTGCCCAGACAATCTTTGATAGAGCTTGCAACTTCTATTCCGTGCCTTCATGGCTCATACAGTCTGACATGATGGATCTAGGAACATTGATTCTTACAAGAGTCGTCTGGTCGATTCAGCAATGGATCTGTACTTGCCCGAACTGTCGCTTGTGTCTGACCGGCATTATTTGTCATGATACTAATCAGGACAGGGTTATCACCTTTTGCTGACCGTCTGTGATAGCATCTGGTGATCTAGATAGTAGGCAGTGGTGGTGCTCTGTCTCGTGTAGGTTTCGTGGATACGCAGGTAGGGCAGACTGATTCTCGGAAGGAGCGTCTCCCATTGAGAAGGGTCTGCAGCATCCTTTTTCGTCAAGGGTGGCCCTCCCTTGGCCTTGGTCCAATCATGTTTATCCTCGCCAAGCGCTGACGTTTGCCAGTTGGAAAGCGTCTGTTGAAGCTCCGCTCGCTGTAAGGGTCGCTATTTCGTAAGCAGTGCGGCCAGACTTGTTTTTTATTGTAGGATCAGCGATGAGTGAAGTCAAGAGAGTGGTAATTATGTGGTGAGAACCTTGTGAAGCGGCGTAGAATAAAATGTTTGGCGTCGCGGCATACTATGACGTGGGCTGAACTTCAAGCGCTCTAGGAACCCAATGTCGAGTGTGCTTATTGACGATAACCCGAGCGCTAGCCAGCTAAATCTCAGCCCGACAACTGAACCCCACGCCCGCTCGCGCAGCGAGCGCAACGGGTCCGGGCAGCGCCCGGCCGCCGGAGGCAGAGCCCAGTTCACGGCGACGCCCGGTGGTGCGATGCTACAGTTGTTTGAAGGAGGTGGTGCTATGTACATGCAGTTTGTTATATACACTATTGACGGATGGCATGGTACCGTTTGCCGCGGAAGCCGAATAATTGCTGATTGAACTGGTATGTTTCCGAGGGGTTGAGATCGTTGAGTTCCCATTTGGTGGAGCCGAAGATGTTTTTCGAGGGCTCGAGTAGGACGTCGAGCTTGTCAGCGAACTTGTCGTTGAGCCAAGTCCAGTCTCTGGCAGCGTCAGCCTCGTGGAAGCCGGTGACAAAGATGGGACACTTGGTGTCCAGGAGTCCTGGAACGGACTTTTCCCATTGGTTCATGGCCTCTGGAGCGCCCAGACCCGGGTGGAACAAGAAAAAGCAGTCCAGGTACGGATCGTAGGGCATAAAGTCTTGCATGTCGTTGAGAACATGGAAATAGTCTGGGTAGAAGGACAGCGTCATTTGATGGTCAATGCGTTTAGTGATTTTCTTCTGGCTTGTCACATACAGGCGTTTCTGACGGTCAAACACTGCCTCGGGCCCAATAAACACAATCTCAAACTGGCTGTCGGGTAACATATAAGACAATTGTTTCCATGCGTGAGCAGGTAACTGGGACTCTGCGCGGGCTCCTAGAATGAAGAACCGCAGCGGTCTATCTTGCCAGGACCGGGTTCGATCTTGGGGAAACAGAGTATATCTCAATGCCGCCAACGATTTGAGACCTTCTAAAGTTAAAGGTCCATGGGGCTTCAATAAATAGGGCGAATACATGTGTAGAATGCTGGCCATAGTGATTGGATAGCTGAGCATTTTCGTGACTGCAGCCAAATGGAACTCTGAATCCATTGAATAAAACTCTCGTGTATAGAGAAAAGTGTCCCAATTCATGAGATTGACAGCCGCCTCGCGCTGTTGTGGGCCTGGGAAATCAAACTCCGGGAATTCGCGGCCGCTCCGTAGATCATGTTCATACATGTTGACTTTGCGCAGCGTTTTCCAGATCTCGTTTTCATGATAATTGGTGTCGCTTTTCCAGGCCGCTTCGTCATGATGAGTAGGAATGCCTGATTTCGGGCACGTGAAGTTGATGTTTTTGCCAGTCACGGGGCACTTTGCACGGGCTCGAATAAACGCTGCTCGAGTGCGGATATCCTGCGACGGCGATGTATCCCAAGGATGGAATCTATTTTCGGGAGTCGGGAATCCCTCAGGAGGAGGAGGATCGAATCCCAGAGTGTCGCGAATGAATCCAAACACTTTACCTCCAACTGAGTAAGCTCGACTGCTGGTAGCGCTGGTGGTAGTAGTAGCATTGCTGATAGTCGGGCCGGACCTGCTTCCAATATTGGCCCGAGCTCCAGCTCGGAGCCCGTGGCTCGTCCGGCTCACACTCACAGCCACCACGCCCACTGTTTGTGAACAACACTTGGGAATCATTCTTCTCGTACCACCTTATCCCCTGACAACTGCGACCAACATGTATTAATTCTCATTATCATCATCAGCCTATATGTTTTTCACCTGCCCTAACCTTGCAGTGCGCCGTGGTGACTGCGGCGGATGAGATAACTCGTATCGTATATGTAAAGTATATACGCATTATATATTCCTGACACAAGACAAGCACCTTCAAGGCCAACATTGACGACAAGCTGTTGGTCAAAGGTTGGATATCAAGATACTGTTGAGTACTGCAGCAGGAATCGAGGCCATGTGTTGTCAAAGGCATTCAAGGACTATTACGGAATATTTCTCATCACCTATCAACGATTTACTCGAAAATGAATCGTGAACGCGAGGTGACGGAGGATTGTGAATATGAAATATCAATTGTTTATAGACAGTAAAAGACCCTAGAGTAAAACCACGATCGGTGCCTAATGTAATCAAGATAAGATAAGATAAGATAAGCGCGCCACTGCACATGCACAAATAAATTAAAACCCGTGCCTATAAGCGGTCCACCCACTCACACTTACCGCCTCAACGATCCTACTGTCACATTGCCTGTAGCTTGCAAAAGTACGGTCTACATGTCAGGATTGTGGCCGCCGAGTATCATATCTTTTGAAAGAAGTCATTTCGTTCTCTTTGTACGTCTGCCACGTCACAAACAGAAAGTATATTATTGTAGCCCTTGCGCTGTTTCTAGGGACCTGTAAAATAACATTGTATATTTATTAATAGTTAATAAAGAATATAGTTGTGTTTTCCTTAAGTAAAGTTATTGGAAGTTCTCTCATACAAACGTGGCATACTTACTGTATAAAGGTTTTGTTTGTTTTGTTTCGTTTTATTTACTAGTCTCCAAAGATGAAGAATGACTCCTAGAGACCGCCATGTCCATTGACCCTCAAAGAAGAACCCAAAGAGGACAACAGACTACTGACTCGGCAGTCTTGATAGAAGGCGAATGACCCCGAGGTAAATCAATTCCCGACTTGACAGCCTTTGCAGAAGGCGAACAACACCGAAATATACCAACACCTGACTCGGCAGTCTCCAACGATGATGAATGACCCAGAAACACACCACTCACTTGGCGGCCCTCGACAAAGCTGAGAGAGCGGAAGAGCAGCCGACCACTAACCCTACAGTACCAAGGAATAACAGAGCAGCACCAAGAGCTAAACTGGCAGCCTTAGTGGCTGGCGACCTAAAGAGGAGCCTTCTACTAAACCTACTACCTCACAAGCAGACAGGAAAGCTCGACAAGTAGAATGCCGGAAGCGTTACCGATGGATTTGGCAGCGATGGACAAAGCCGACTTTATGTGAGAAACACCACGGATCAACACATTTACCTTGGTAGAAGATAAAGGCACACCAGAAGCTCAACTGACTGACTCGGGCTCAACGCTGCTGGATGGGTCCAAGGGGTTCAAGCGTATGGAGCGCTCTGGAAAGATTTTGTAGGCTTCTATGTTTAGCCCTGCCTTCCTACAAATCTTCATCGTCTTTGGGGTCTATTTCGGCTGAAAGCTGCTCAAAACGCTTATTGACACGTTTTTGAAATGAGAATGCACTTCGAAATAGGTTTAGACGTTCGACCACAGCACAGCCAGATTGAGTGCGGTTGCTGTACTCAGTATTTGTCACGCTTGTGACGGATGAACTTAACCCAGTCATTGTGATGGGGGATGAGAGAGATCTTGTGAAAATTTATCGAACGTTAAGATGTAGTTGTCTTTTGTAGACGAGTTCTAACTGCCGATTTAGTGGAAATCAGAAACCAGATTGAAATCGAACTTTTTGTTCAGATTCCAGATGGGAATGCCATTGCTTACGAGTGACTGTTGGACTACTGATGTGGACGCAAGAACACCGACTCAGACCAACTGAGGCAGAACGCCAAAAGAAAGATATCAAGGTCGAATTGTTTTTGTAAACGCTGGTTATAAAGGCTGATTCAGATGAAATCAAAAATCAAACGTTTGGTTCAAAGTTCTCACGACAACACTATTCCTACCAACTGTTGGTAAACAGGCACCGAAGCCGACAGTACGACCAACTTGCGTAGTTCGATGTTTTTCATAGACGCTGGTTCGCATAATATCAGAAAAAGGGTTCAATCAGAGAGTAAAAACCGTAGAACAGAAGAAGGAAGTAAAAAAGTGGCTATGCGGACGCTTCTAAAGCGAATATAAACAAACAACAATACGGCTTGTCAGGTCTGGCTCTTTTATGGGTCGGACCCTTTGCCGTTCATAGCTGTACGTTTAAGGCTCTATGCCATGTACGCTCCTCCGTGCGAGGTTCACACACCAAAATAAACGGTATTTGGGTAATTGCTTCATCAGTACCAGTTTTTGGATTAGACCACGTTAAAGTCTTACCAGGATCCATGGGGCATGGAGTAAGCTTATAAGTCACATGTGACAGTGCCCAACATAGCTCTGAGCGTAACGTACCTGCAGATCTTACCTTGTCTCAACTTTACTTTACCTTATCTCAATACATGTACCTGCAGGCGACGCGTATGCACATTGTGCGCACTGTGCGAGGTTCAAAGATATTCAATGTTAGGAGTTGAGGACCTTTCCGGAGTAGTATTCATCACACTATCAATGGCTTACTCGGGAAGGAACGTAAAGTCCGGTCCACAAGCGTGAACGCTGGGCAACAGAATATGGAATACAAATTATATTGAATAAAGTATCAATTGTCTCACATAGATTTCCAATAGACAATAAGCGATACTCAAACGACTTGATACGAGCATCGCTGATCGGTTTGTGGTGCGTTGCTTGTGTGGAACCAATAACATCTACCGGCAACTACCGATATCCAGAGCTCGTGATCTTGGCGAGCGTGTCGTTGAAGTGAGGGAATGCAGACAATAACCAGAGCGTCTAGAGCATCACACCGGTCCATGGTACACAAGTATTATGCCGTTAACCCAATATCAGTGATTAAACATGCACTAGAAGCACCAGCCACAGACTCTGCAGCCCCTTTAGAATCATAAAAAAAAGTTGCCCGGGGGGGTGTAAAGCGATGTTCCCGCCCAGTTCTCGGCACAAAGACTGGCCCATATACAACTTTAGTCCCCCTTTCTCTATTAGAAATGCCATAAAATCCATATGGTCTCTAGCACCATTGCGGCCAAAAAGGCGCTTGAAGCTGACCGTACCCCGCTAAAAGAATACCTGCGTACTCCTCGAGACCGCTGCAGGGCGGCGATCAGGGGGCACCCCCGGGTCTGCCTCCGGCGGCTGGGCGCTGCCCAGACCCGCTGCTCCGCTTCGCGGAGGGCAGGGACCCCATCACCGAGTCCTGTCAGCGGCCGTCATACTCCGCGAAGCGGAGCAACGGGTCTGGGCAGCGCCCAGCCGCCGGAGGCAGACCCGGGGGTGCCCCTGGAAGGAAGGAGCTGCCACGACACGAACCAAGGGTGGAAGCACCACAGCAGCATACAGAGCAGATGCGAGGCGAGAACATCGGGTCTAGCATTCGCAGCTGGCTCTCCGGTAACATTTATCGCAATCAGACTTCATCTATGTATGTGCGGCTGGGCGCGATCCATATGCTATCTCTTCTTCACATTATGACATCCTAATGGCTATCAGAGATGGCCAACAGCACTGTCTTTTGTGAAAGCGTTTTCAGTGAAAAGAGCCTGGAACCGTTCATTCCTGGCAATTATGAAGATCTTTTGTCCCATGTGACAGGCCAGGAACCGGATGTTTTATTCAAGATCTGCACGGTGATTCCACTTACAGAGGAACTGGTGAACTCTGTAGAATTGTTTTATGCCGTTTATTTATGGACTTTGCAGCTCCATGGGATGGACTCCCAGACCAGGCTTCTTTTGGCAGATATAAATGAAGATGACGAAGCTGATCTGCTATCTGTACTTGAGGGCAGGACGATGAACAGTACGCAGCTGGATCCTGATCGAGTATCCGCCACTATTGCATCGAGCTCTGCTGGTTCCGATTCCCCTTCTCTCAGTTTTCTGGCCGATTCAGCACTCATACGGTATACCATGGCTTCAGTCCAGGCGATTTCCTGTCTCAGATTCGATCTCATCCCTCGAATCCTCGAAGCGTATAGCTGGGGCCATTATTCACCCTCGCTGGCTACTCTCGTCGAGCATACAATCACATCTTTCCATGGGCTCATGTACACGAGAATCGTGGCCCACTACACACAAATCCGTTCTGACAATGTGCGGTTGTTTCTGGGGATTTCGGGAGACTGGGACGACAGCCGTCTCCTGTCCGAGCTGAACACGGAGCATTCGCGCCGCCGCCCGTCGTCCTCGTCTTCGTCACAATGGCACTTCAAGTCAGCCGGCATTCTACTTCCTCCGGCCGTCTCCCCCGACACCCCTACCGATGCCGACTCTTCACCCACTAGCACCAAGCTCGACACTCTTCTCTACCTGGCAAGTCACCTCGATGCCGAGCGCCTTTGAACCTCTATTTATTCATCCCCGCTAATCAGCACACGATTTTCCAAGTCGTCTCCTCCGGAGGCTGGGCGCTGCCCAGACCCGTAGCTCCGCTTCGCGGAGAATGGGGGTGTTCAGCACGCCCTCTGCTCCCAGCACCCAGCTCTCCGCGAAGCGGAGCCACGGGTCTGGGCAGCGCCCAGCCTCCGGAGGAGACCCCCCAGGCTCGCACGTCGTCTGCTCCCTGCTCCCAGCTCTCCGCGAAGCGGAGCTACGGGTCTGGGCAGCGCCCAGCCTCCGGAGGAGACGAGCGGGACCAACAGCAAGCGAGAATAAATAGAATAGAATAAATAGTACACTAGTCGCACTTGGACTCGATGAAGGACTCCTCGTCGTAGACGTCGATGTCGTCCGAGGCCCTGAACTTGTTGGCGAGATAGAGGCCGACCATCATGACACAGGTGGACACGAAGATGACCGAGTCGGACCATGTTTGGACGGATGAGACGTTGAGAGGCGAGCCCAGGGCGGAGGTGATGGCTGAGGACATTTTGGAAGGCAGATTGCTTCGCAGCAGGAGCGAGGTGGAGATGACGTAGATGGCCAGGACCTGGGATATGGCCAGTCCAGTGAGATGGGCGCGGTTGGAGGTGGCCGAGAAGGCCGAGGTCGGGGAATGGCGAACAGTGGGATGGAGAAAGGGGAACGCCTTGGTCAGAGTGTTGAAGGTGGTGGCGACACTGGAGATGGACGCCAGGAAAAGCAGGCCCGACACCGCGAAGCCGATCTGGCGAGAAAGAGCTTCAAGATCCGACTGAGGCGAGATCCACACGGCCATGTGAGCTAGGGACATTACCAAGGCATCGGACTCACTATTGGAAGAAGCCGAAGAGGAAGTGGAGTGCAGGCCCAGTCTGTATATGAGTTTAGGCAGATGCCACGAGATTATAAGAGGGTTCCTGATGACGAGAATGTTGATTAGTCGGTACAGACAGTAGACGGCGAAAATAAAGTAGAGTTTGACCTTGAGCCTGCCCTGGAGGGTCTGTGAATAGAGCTGGTTAGTATACTTTGATTTGATAGAGTCCAGGTCCTGTTCCAGATCGGCCTTCATAGATTGCAGCGAGGATATCTCCGTGTCGAGAGACCGGATTTCGGTCGTCATGTCATCGCTGGCGCCGACCCGAAACGTCGTGAGCACCTTGAGCATGAGATTCGACGACGAGCTTGTGTTCAACCGGTGCGACAGCCGTAACCGAAGCGATTGCACAGAGTGTTTCTTGGATTCTATCAACGATCCTGTCGTGCTCATAGCGGCCTGAAGTCTGTCAATGTCGGCCTGGCTGACTGGACTGGGGCGAGACACAAACACCGTATAGGGGGCCGACACCGTGGAGATGCCGCACAGAATGGCCATGGCCGTGACGCCCACGAACGCGATTCTCGTGAGAATGGACTCGCTCAACGATAGTTGCAGGTCTCCAGCAAATATCGACGGCTCGCCCATACTGCCACCACCGCTGCCGCTATCACTACTAGCGAAAGTTCCCGAACCGTCTGAATCGATAATTGCCGAATCAATAGCAGTCGTTGTAGCAGCAGCAGCACCACCACCACCTCCAGCACCACCACCACTTCCATCCATTGGGATATAGTGGCCCACACCCACAAACAGCAGCAAATACACGCCATACACCATCAGGCCCAGCAGCGCCCTCACTTTATTGCTCCCCGGCCCGCCGTCCGCGCCCACCAGGACCAGGATCTGGGCCAACGGCACCACCAGCCCCACCAGCGCCAGCAGCATCGTGGTGGCCACCTTCCACTCCACGAACCGGGCGTCGGGCGCGCCCCAGCCCCCAATCTCGCACAGCACCAGCTCGGCCACTATTGTCGCCAAAGCCACCGTCACGTCCGACAGCAGCTGGATCACGAACCCGCTCCTGCTGGCCCCACCACCTCTCCTGCCATAGAAAAACCTGTGAAACCACACTCCGGCCACCACCCCCGACCCCGCAAACACCGACGACTGCAACACCAATCCTACTATCGAAATCATCCTTCTCGCACTCCCTAACGTCCGCAAGCCTGTCCTCTCGCGCTCTCTCTCTTCACCGCACCCCGGCCCCCGACCCACTAGCGGCACGGGCCCGCCGCGTGCGGCGCGTGGGGGCTCTGCCTCCGTGACACGCGAGCGCCAGGGCCAAGCGGCCAGGGTTTGGCAGACGGGCGAGTGAGACGTGGCGCGGGAGGTCGCTCGCGTGCGTCGCGCGTGCCGGCTGTTGACAAATCGAGACAGGTAAAAATACATGCAAACATGCGGCAGGTGCAGTGACGGGAAAATAGAGACAGGGACGGCAGCGAGGGTGATAGGCGGACGTGTGAACGGTGCCGATGCGGAATCCACAGCAGCGGGTGGAGCGTGCTATATATATAATACAGACGGGAGCGTGAAAAGTTTATGCCAGGTTACGCGGAGTCACTCGACTGACTCGATTCTCAACACATACGACACCCGGACGCCAGCACCGACTCGGTCAACACAGTCAGCACAGTCAGCACAGTCAACACAGTCAACACAGTCAACACAGTCAACACACTCGCTCACTCGCTCACTCGCTACAAGACAGCAGTTCAAACTTGCGCAATTGGTTTGTGGTGGTCCATTATGATCCAACAACGTCAACCACCTCGGTCGTCCAACAACCCGTTCCGACAGTCCATGATCGCGTCGAGCTGGACAGGCTCGTCGTCACCGTTTGACGAATACTTTTCTCGAGACACTGACGATACCGCCACCGGTAACAGCCAGTATATGCCGCCGCCGCCTCGTCCGTTACACCAGCACCGGTCGCATAGCGCCGGTCTTGTGGGCCAGAGCTCGTCTTCTCCATCAGCCACCGAGTCTCTACCGCCAAGTATACTGTACAACTCTCGTCAGAACCACCAGCGGATTGTAAACATGCAGAATTACTCGCTGTCGGATCACAGCCTGGTCCGTCCAGCGTCCACCAGTTCGCATGATCATAGAAGGTAAGTTATTTGAAGTGATTTGTGATTTGTCTGCCCGCCTGCTTCATTGTAATTATCGCTACCCCTGAATCGAGCTCAAACTGATGCTGTATGTTTTACCCTGATTGTTGACATTTGCATTTGTCAACACTGATCTGCCCTCCGCTCCCCTCTCCGCTCTCCACTTTACCCTCACTAGTATTACTTGTTACCCCTCCACTACCGTTACCACTCGTACCCTTGACCTTTTCTCCCAACCTCGTTTACCCCTGTGTTCGTACGCGTAATACCCAACGGCACGAGCTGATTTCATGGCTCAAACCCAGCGAGCGAGAACTGTCTGCTTATTATTTTCCCCCTTTGGCTGGATTATCCTGCCATCTCTCGTGTACCGTCTGGTCTCGTCTGGTTACCGTTCCACTCATCTCAGTCACTGCCTGCCTGCCTGCCTGCCTGCCTGCCTGCCTGCCTGCCTGCCTGCCTGCCTGCCTGCCTGACTGGCTTCTTAACGCCATCTGTCCACCTGACTCTGTTCCCACTGCCTGCGCCCCCTCGCCCTCACGCCCCTTGGTCGCACGCATACCATGATAGTCTAAATAGCCGCATCATAATTTGCGCTTATCAGTTGCAGACTATTATTATAATTGCTCTGCCTCTGTTACCACAGTCGAATCTATTAAAAGTAACCTTTCGATTGTGTCGTTTCGTTTGTTTGTTCGCTCGTTTGTTTATTCGGTTGCTTGTGTGATTGCCACCACACTGTATTTGGCAATACCGATACATTTGATACCTCGAACATATCTTTTGAAGCAGGTGTTGTGTGACGACGCGTCGTTGTGGCCATTTTATGATACTCTCCTGTAGTCTTGTTTCACATTGTGCTGATCTAACCAACCACTTTTTTTTCTTGCTCCTTTTAGATTCCCCAATCCAAACAGAAACACAATGTATAGAAAATCCACCAATCCTTTTATTGACGATAGAAGCGACGACAGCTTTGACGAAGACGACGAAGCAAACGTTCTCTTTCCACATCAGAGGCCTCCTCCACAAAGACCAGCTACTTCTAGCAAGCCAGTAGTAGCTAGCACTGGCACTACCACTCGCCAGAGAAGATCCAACTCGGACTCATCATTAATGGATTCGCCGTCTTCCGCCAAAGTTGTCATTGAAGGCCGCCATCATAGAAGTGTCCGTCATGAGTCACGCTCACACCGCGACCGCGACCGCGATCGTGAACATCATCACCGCTCGGATAACACCACCACCACCACCACCACCTCGTCAGACCACCACCGATCTTCTCGTCATCGCAACGGATCGTCCAAATCCGCCAAAGAACACTCGTCTTCTACTAACAGCCGTAAAAAGGGCCAGCCTCTTGATGTCATTGATAAATTAGATGTTACGGGATTCTTTGGACCGGGATCTTTCCACCATGATGGCCCCTTTGACGCTTGTACGCCTCACCGTAACAAAAACACCAAACGGGCTCCGGTCATGGCGTTCCCAGTAGATGGCGCCAACAATAGTATTAGCGGAGTCAACCCGAATCGTGACAAGTATGCTACTGAAGATACTATTATGGGACGAGGTGTAGAAGAGGCGTATTTGGACTACAACTTGTCGTCTAGAAATAGACCGTTGCTTGTTAACAGTGTTCCTCACCGCCAGTCGCCAGAATTGGACTCTGCCAGAGGGTTGTTCAATCCCACTATCAAAGAGCTTCCTGTTCATGGAGATGTTAGTATGGGCTTGGGAAGCACCACTTTCCTTGAAGGAGCTCCTGCGTCGCGGGAGGCCATTAAACAGTCTGTTGAGGAACAGCACAGCTCAAGCACTGGTGCAGGAGCAGGAGGACTGGGAAGGAAAAAGTCTCTTGTTCAAAGGTTACGAGGCAACAGCAACTCGGGTTCGGCTCCACCCCCGCCTCGTATCCAGCGATATGACTCTAGCACGGGCGCCAGTTGCAGTAATCCGGAATTGATTGTGTCGCGAATTAACTCGAACCCGAATCCCTCTAACGGAGCTTCTCGTGGTGCTGGTTCATCCGCGTCGCCTCCTCGATACTCTCCTATTTCTTCCAATGACGGCGAATATAACAACAAGTCGTCGGTCACGACCAATGTTCAGCTTATTACCGGCGGCAGCAGTGGTTCGACCGGCGGGTTACTTCGACGAGTAAAGAGTTTAAAGGTTGGTTCGAGACGTCGTGGGTCGTAAACGGCCACTGACACCCGGTTCGTATATTGCTACTGTTTTATTTTATTTCATTTTAATCTGTATAATTTCTCAGACCAATAAAAGTAGAAGTTTATCGAGCGAAGCGAGCAACGGGTCTGGGCAGAGCCCAGCCGCCGGAGGCAGCACTCAGGGTCCAGAGAGCGAGCGTGCGGCTGGCGGCCTCCAGGGTAAGGAGAGTGAAATTTGAAAAAAGTGCCATGTCGAGAGAGGAGGCCACAGACTTGACTTGAGAGGAGAGACATACAAAATCGCAAATACAAGTCGTTGAAGGATGTCGTTCCGTTGTGGATCAAGGCTGGCAGCATTTGCCCGAAGGCCGAGTAGTGGGCTGGGCTGGTCTTTGATGGGGGCTGGGGTCAAAAGATCGCTACATAGCGTGCCCGAGATGCCGCACTTGGATCGAGAAACAGGCATTCCAGGCCTTTTGTCTCCTCGAGGACTGGATGTAGCATGGTTCCAGTATCAGGAGTATGTTTTGAACGAGCTCAATGAACGCACAAAGGACACTTATTTGAAAGATAGCACGCCATATCAGATCATGAGGGCGACTGTGGATCTACCTGATTTCCGAGACGTCAATTTCTATGCTTCTCAGGCTTACAGCAACGAGTTTTTCTTTGAGTCGTTGAAACCGTCAGTCAATAGCGAGGCTGTGGTGGCAGGGCCTGATGTCAAGGACAGATTGGTTGATATTTCAATTGATGTGAAAAACTCTCCCATCATTGATGGTTCAACAACAACCCCTACTACCACTATCACCAATGCATCATCATCTTCCCAGGACTCGCCGACTCGGCTATCTAATCTTGTTACTCACTCTTTTGATACTGCCGTGTCGTTCCGAGAGCTGCTAATTAATCGGTCAGATGCCGTCTTTGGTAACGGTTACGTATGGCTTGTGTGGCTCAGTGACTGGGATGTCAAGCTTGTCAATACTTATAACTCTGGAACCCCTCTATCACATGTCCGTAGTACCGAGACAGCCGACACCAGGGCTCATAACTTGGTGCGTTCGTTTGGCCAATCGAATCCACCTTATGAAGTGAACTCTGCTGTGCCACTGCTCAATATTAATAGCTGGCAGCATGTTTATCTCACTGACTACGGGGTGGCTGGAAAGCGCAGGTTTTTAGAAAATTTATTCGATTGCATTGATTGGCATAAAGTAGCTAACAGAGTTCCTAAGCAACAAGAGTATGGAAATAAGTACCAGTAGATGATGTAAATGTAAATGTAAATAGTTTCAACGAGATTTCTCATTGTATAGCTGGTATGCTGTGTACGTTCAGTGGGTACTCATTATACAGCTGAAGCAAACTCCGAGGCGGATCACAAACAAATACTCTCAAATACGCTGATCCCGTGGATACTCATTATACAGCTGTCGCAAACCCCGAGGCGGATGAGAAAGAAATCGTCTCTTTTTCTCATCCGGTGCGTCATGAACCGGATGGTAGTACGCTCTAGCACGAACAAAGCCAAATGCAAAATTAGAAACAAATAGTATCCCTAAAATAGTAAACACCGAAAAGAATAAAGACCGGAAGCTGAATGGCTGAATGAATCCATTAATAATCTCCCCAAACAACTCGGCATTGACTGGTAGTCGACGAATGGCATCCGGGTCCTGATCCATGCATTTCTCTAGTCGGCCACACAATTCCTCCAGGGCAGGAGCTCGCAGACCTGGTCGGCAGTCATTTTCCAGATATTCTCGCGTGCATCGGCCAATATCGTTGATCAGATCCGATTTATAAAGACTGATTTTTTTGTCAACATCTCGCCAGAATGATACTATCGTCGAAGAGACAATATATAAAAAGATGCAAAATACAGACATGTTGAACAGCAATTGCAAATATGTGCTGAGAACATACGGAATGTTGTCGTGAGTTGAGATCCAATTAGGAGTTGGGATTGGTAATTCGGGGTATACAGTGGTGGTTGGACTAGATGTGTTTTCCGGCTCTCTGTCATGATCTGACAAGTCGAGCGGTGGTCGGTGATAACGCGAGCTATCATCACCTTTTTTTTGAGCTCCTGAAGCAAATGCTTCTCGGTCAGCCTGATCTTTCTTGTGACCGTCGTGATATGGATGCGTATCTTCTTCTGGTGGTGAATATAGTACAAGGGATGCATCTGGAGTGGCCATCTCAGCTCCCAGTCTAGTTGGAGATAACAGCGAGCTGACGACTCCTCTTCGAGGTGTTTTATTGGGACTGTGCTGGACGGGCTCGCCCGTGGCGGTGGTCTGCCTTGGTGTCGCAGTGACCTCTGGCTCACACTCTGCGTCCGTCATCTCAACGTCTTCTACAATATCATCCATAGACACATCCATATCCCTTGAGTCCGAACCAGTTCGCTCCGTCAAGGAAAGACTTCCAAGCACGTCGAAAACTAATGCCCAGTTAGATGGGCCTACCACAGTCGCAGTCCACTTACCTTCCTGATTTATTCCCTGCATTCCCACGCCTGATCTCTGCAATCCAGGATTCATGACCTCGTGAATAGATCCCTTCATGGAATCAACACTGAAGAGCGAATCATCCTCCGGCTGTTTTCGCCGTCTCGCTCGCTCGTTCCTGGCCACCAGCGCAATCGAGTCCCGGATGCTATCCACATTGAACGGGTCATCATACGATCCTCGATGAAAACTCATGATAACAGAGTCCTCCTTTGGCTCTGTCGATGTTGGTCCATTCGACACACATGAAATTCACAAGATATTTCTATATGGAGACGCCGGTCGATCCTTTCCGCAAACGACAGATTCAGGGGTCAAGGCGCTGCCTCCGGCGGCCGGGCGCTGCCCGGACCCGCTGCTCCGCTTCGCGGAGGGCAAACGACAGATTCAGGGGTCAGGGCGCTGCCTCCGGCGGCCGGGCGCTGCCCGGACCCGTTGCTCCGCTGCGCGGAGACTGTACGGTCCATGCCCTCCGCGCAGCGGAGCAACGGGTCCG